>CM042848.1:17701315-17776279 GCA_023653725.1 Bungarus multicinctus | reverse complement strand
TCAAAGCTCTAGTAAGAGATTCAAGGCTCTTCTTTACCTACCCTCCCTACTAAGGAAGTAACTGTCAAATAGTTATGTCCCCAAGAAAGGGATAATATTAGTAACTGTCAAATAGTTCCTAAGAATTCAAGCCAGTGTAAGGTTCTTGACAATTGCCTGGAACAGTAAAGTTGCCTGAAATTAATTTTGCCCAAGTGGAGCAAATGAGAAACAGACACCTTATTAAATTACATCAGTGGAGGCCTCCAGATAGGTATAGTGTCTTCTCTAAATGTCATGTAAACATAGCACAGGAATTGTATATGGGTTCCAACATTTATAGGGGATGATATTACAGCAATAGTTTCCAAACCACATTGGATAATTTTTCTGGGCAACAACTAAAAGGTACAGTATTAATTAGCAAAGAAACACCCAAATTTTTCCAAGCTATTTTCAGTCATCCTCACATAGATTTTCATAGTTGGATCTTAATCATCTCCTGATTAATTTTTCATGGATCCTCTGAACTTTAATAATGAAACCCTAATGAAAAGAATCAGAAGTGATAATATCAAGGATCCATTTTACATTGTCATTTGATAACAAGAATAAGCCTCACTATAGTTGCTCAGCCTGTCCTTTTGAAAATTATCCCAATGCATTCAGTAATCTTATGAATTCTGTGTTTCTTAGACTATTTTAATTAACCCCTTACTTTAGCAGGTGGACAACTTGGCTGTTGGTCGAAGTGGTTTTAGGATAACAATGGATTAATAATAGCATCTTTCCCATCCCAACTCCCATACATTTTATTGTATTCACTATCACTTTTCACATTGTGAAGTTAAATGTGAATAAATGTGACTCATGAATAACCTACTGAATTGGCATACAAGCCATGAAGTCACAAACTGGCACTGAGAAATCTCTGGCATAGATTTTATCTTGTCTTTATTGTATCAAAATTGGTCTTATTTTTCTTTCTTGCAGTTTATATGCAAGAAATATAGACTGAATATCTATTGCATATTTGTCAGTTTTCCTATTTCACCGAAATTGCAGTTTTACTCAGGATAAATTTGATAGCTCTCTCTTGAAGTGGAATAGCTGTTGAATATATAGTGAACACAATTTTTAGCTTATTTATGAAAAAGTGTTTTTAGTAAAGCCAGGTTCCCATTTGTAGAATGTACTGTATTTGTTAGCCCTTTAATCTAAATCCTTCCCATCTTTTGCAAGTTCTAATCTTTTAGCCTTCTTAATGACCATCATTTCAACTCAGTGGGTGAATTTTCAGTCTTTTGAATAAATTTTACCTTACTGATTTTCATTCCCATGTAACTATAAAGCATTTGCATGATCATGGGCTATTATTTTTATATTACAAAATAAGGATTTCCATATATATGCCAATGTTTTATGGGATGTATTCATACAATACCCTCATGCAACAGCCTTTTCCTAGTGGTATTCTTTGTTTCTTAAGCTGCTGTGTAGCAGCCTCAGGGAACTGAGAGAAAAAGCAAAAGCTTGATTATGGAAATGTGCAGATAGTAGAGGAAGGCTTCTCACAAATGTCATTCTCAGCCATAGAACATTTCTGAATAGGACTTGCATATTTAAGTGGAACTGGTTTTTCTGTTCTGTCTATTCCACAATTTTCTTAAGTAGGTAAGAAAATTATTTTCTCAAATAGTTCTTAAATATTGCTTGAATTGTTGGGCACATTATCTGTCTCTGTTCTTGGTGGAATATCCTGAGTAAATAGTAAAGGTGGTTAATAATGAAAGCCTACATAATAGATCCCTGGCACTTTTTTCTGAAGCTGCATGTTAATTTGCGATTAGTATATGCAGCACATAAGAAACTTTGTGAAACCTGGAAGTATGCGTTGTCTGTTGTGGTGCCTGGCCTATTGGCTTTTGTAAGACACTAAAGACCTATCTGTTGCCATGAGCAGTGTGTATATAGTATGCTGGTTGGTGTCCTCAGCTACCAATCTGTTATTTGCTTTTGATTAGTATTGTTTTTATGATTGACTTTAAATTTGTAATTTTTAAATTTACATATTTTGAATTTGTGAGCTGCCTAGGGTGCTTTACAAGTTGGGTAGCTGTAGAGGTTGAATAAATAGTCAAGCATCTTTATTGCTTAAAATGTTTGACACATGAGATAGTCCTGAGAAGGTCATACAAAAAAATTACAGTACAATTACTTAGAAGAAAATTGTATTGTATTGTGTTCAAAGACTTATGGTTCAAAACGTAAGTTGAAAAAAGCGTTAAGACAGGTTTATTCCCAGCAGCCTCTCCTTTTCGTTAATATAAGTATTATACTTAATTTATTTACTTGCTGTAGGAGATAAATGACACAAAAACACCTAAAGCAATACTAGTAAAAGATGTGAATATAATTATGGATAAGCATGGATATAAATCAATATTTACTTTCATTTTTTTAAATGGCTGCCCATCTTATAGGCCACAGCCCTGGGCAACTCACAAAAACAATAATAAAAAACAAAGAAAAATAATAAAACCAATGTCCAAGATAAAATAAATAAAATCCCAGCTTCTTAAACAACATTCAGTACATCAACATTTACAATCACTCAACTCCAGCCTCACCCCATTCAATTCTTAGGGCGAAGAACCAGATTTTTAAGGCTTTCTGGAAAGCTGGAAAAGTTACAGAAAAGATAGAAAACTCAGGTTTGACTATATACTATGACAGTGAGGGTGACAAGCATCCATATTTATGTTCTTTTCATGATTGCAAAATACCATTCAGTAATACTGTTTAAAGAGAAATAGCCCTATTGATGAATGGTGACAAAATGAATAATTGGCCAGCTTCTGTGACCTTTTTGCTAGATATTTCAGAGAGGAAAATCATTCATAATGTTATCAGTTAGATGATGGTTAGTCAAAATTCAATAAAGGGGGACATCTTCCAATGAGAGACTTATTTGAAATTGTGGATTCTGATGAAGTGGGCAGTATTTTACATGAATTTGTTTCTTGCCTCTTTTAACCTAATCAAATTGCCAAGAAGGAGATATAGATTTGATTTGGAAGGTAGTGAGTTCTTTGAGAAAGGGGAATCATCATCCTTGAAGGAAATGGTAGTATGCCCTGTCCACAAGAGGGAAGCTTGAATCTTGAAGTGGCCAACAATGGACATTTTCTGCCCCATCAAGCAGCTACATCAACTGGGAGATAAACTCTGCGCCAATTGGGAGATCAAACAAGATCCTGACATGTCTAGTTGACAATTTTGTCAACCAAAAGGTAGAGAAGGGAATAGAGGGTCAACTATCCTAGACTTCATTCTTACTGTTAGGGATATAATGATCAAAGGGGTAGAAGTTATAGAAACGTAAGGGGAAAAATCACTATGTCATATTAGAATTCAACATAATGTAGGCATAGGTAATTGAACAAAACCAATCCATTGTTTTAGATTTCAAGAAAGCTGACTTCAACAAACTAAGAGATTAGGATAGAAATCGTAAAGGGAAAAACAATTCAGGATGCTTGGGAGACACTGAAAAATGAGATTATAAAAAAACCAATCAAACACAATACCACAGAGGGGGAAAAAGAGACACAAGATGAAACCAGCATGGTTGCACAAAGGTCTAAGAAACTGAGGGACAAAAAGAATAAGTATAAAAAAATAAAATCGGGCACATAACTAGAACAGAATACCAACAAATACCTCACATCTACAAGGATGATGTCAGGAACGCTAAGGCACAGAATTAACCTAGACTTGCAACAAATGCCAAAAATAACGAAAGTCTTTTTTAGTATGTAAATAAGAAGAAGAAACTCAAGGAAATGATCAGTTCACGAATGTGAGAAAATGATAAGATGGTAGCAGGCAGCAGGGAGAAAGTGGAACTACTTAATTTCTTGTTTGCATTTGTCACAAAAGGGGGGGGAAAGTCCAATAATCAAAAGCAGCAGAGATAGAACAGGAATGCAGTTCAAAGAGGCTAACAAATTAGTAAGAAGACATTTATCCACTCTAGACAAATTCAAATCTCCAGGACCAGATGGTTAACTTCTCAGGGTTCTAGAGCTGGCAGATGTGATCTCTGAATCACTGAACAAAATCTTTCTGCGGTCCTGGACCATGGGGGAACTAACAGAGGAGTGGAAATGAGCGGATGTGATTCTCCAATTTAAAAAAGGAGAACATGTGGAACCAGGAAACCACAGATCAGTCAGTTTGACATTAATACCTGGGGAAATCCAAGAAAAGATAATCAAGCATAGGATTTGAATAAGGCAATTACTAGAAGTCAGCAATGGATCATGCTAAACAAATCTTATTACCTTCTTTGATAAATGACTAAATTATTGAATCAAGGAAATGCTGGGCATATAGAATGCATGGATCTTCAGTAAGGCATTTGTCAAAGTAGACCACGGCTTATATCAGCACCATCACCAGATGGATTCACAGTGTATAAATAGAACTATATCCATAAGGATGGAAGCATGCAGTGGGGTACCTCAAGATTCTTTCTCTCCCTCCAGCCCCCGCAGTTCAACTTCTTTATAAAAAAATCTAGATGAGGGGATAAATCTGAGGGGAATTGCTAAAGCTTTGAAAGATAAAGTCAAGATTCAGAAGGATTTTAACAGACTTGAGCATTGCACCTATTAAACAAGATGCAGTTCAGTTATGAGAAAAGTAAGATCCTACTCTTCCCAGCAGGAGGAACTTGTTCTACTGATTCTCACTGTCAGGAAATTTCTTCTTAGTTCTAAGTTGGATCTCTTTGATAAATTTTCATCCAATTGGAGAGAAAAAAGATGCTGAGATACTAGAAGGAGTGTGACCTAAGCCAAAGATGATAAAAGATCTGGAGGCTAAGGCATACGATAAACAGTTAAGGGAACTAGCTTTAGGGGTGACATGATACTGGAAGAGTACTGTGTTCCAGTACTTGAAGAGCAGCCTCAGAGAAGGGGGAATAACTTGTTTTTCAAAGCACCTGAGGATAGGACAAAAAAAGTAATGGGTGGAACTTGTTAAAGAGAGATCCAACTGGGAATTAAGGAGGAATTTCCTGACAGTAAGAACAACTGACTAATAGGACAGCTCATTTCCTGGAATTGTGTGTGCTCCGTTGCTGGAGGGTTTCAAGAAAAAATTGGACATCCATTTGTCCAGGATGGTCTAAAGTCTCGTCCCTTGAGCATGGGGCTGGATTAGAGGACTTCAACAGTCCCAACCCTATGATTCTGTTTCCATGTTTCTGTTAATTTAATGTCAAATACTAGAGTTTAATATTAGATTATATCCTGGATATTCACTTCCACGACTTACAACCACAGTTGAGCCCAAAATCTCTGTTGCCAAGAGAGACAGTTGTTAAGTGAGCTTTTCTCCATCTTACGACCTTTCTTGCCACAGTTGTTAAGTGAATCACTGCAGTTGTTAAATTAGCAACATGACTGTTAAATGAATCTGGCTTTCCCATCGACTTTACTTGTCAGATGACACGACTCCGGGACACAGCAACCATCTTAAATATCAATCAGTTGCCAAGCATCTGAATTGTGACCATGGGGATGCTGCAACGGTCATAAGAGTGAAATACAATCATAAATCTTTTTTTTTCCAGTGTCTTTCTGACTTCAAACAGTCAATAAACTGTTGTAAATCAAGGATGACCTGTACTTTTTAATGTATCATTGTTAGGGTTTTAAGATTATTATACAGAACAGTAACATTGTTTCCCAACCCCAACCCCAAAATTGTTTTACTGTACAAAATTAAATTTGTATCTTATTTTACTGTCTTCCTATTACTGTACATTTACAACTATTTCTATTTTTATTCAGTCTAGAGATAGAAAGGTATAGATTGAATAAAAATAGAAATAGTTGTAAATTTCTATCTCTATGTTCTATTTCTCTATTCCTATTTCTATGTTTGTAGCACTATGTTTTCTTATATTAATTGTTTCTTGGCTTTTTAAATCTTCCCTTTTCCTCCAGATCTTCTTTTCCAGTAGCCAATCTCAGTGCATTTGCATGCAAAAATCCTTTTCACTATAGACTTGTGAGTGGGGTTTTTCTTCCCTCCCCAGTAGGAAGAAATTACAAACTGGAGCTGGTTCTTACAACTACTGCACATGGTGGAACTTTGCTATGGACTCTAATTGGGCTCTTTTCCTCCCTTGTGTCTCAGCTCTGCCTCTCAACAGTCTTGCAATTCTCTTCCTACCTGAAAACTACTCTGAATTGCTTGTCTTTGGGTTGGAGGTTTCTCATTCCCAAGTCTCTGCTCCCTTTGTGGCTTGACTCCTTTGTTGATATACTCAGCCACATGCTTTCTTTCAGTTACCTTTTTATAAAACAAACTCACCAGTTAAGGAGAGGTTGGGGCTGTTTTAACCCTCCTACTTCCAGGTAATATCAAAACTCTGGATCCCCAAAAGGGGGGAAATGCCTGCTCACTCCAGATGGCGAGTTCATTCTTCCACAGTCATAACCACCTAAAGTCTAGGTTTGAGGTTGCTATAAAAAATAATAGAATGGAAATATCCACAAAACCGACCATAAATTTATTGGAGAAATTATGGGATAAAAATAGAAAAATTCACATTCTTCAAGGCTGGAAAAGATACTCTGAAAATTTGAAAAGAGGGGAGATTAAAAATAATTTACAGAATCATGAAAAGTATGGTGCAAGTGCACATCTGCACACTATATAAATATATGCTGAGCCCAGCCCTTTAAATTTAAACACAACAGCACTAATTTCCAAAACTTGCCATAATATATTTAAGAATTTTAAGACTCATTGCATTGCTGACTAGACAATTAAGGTTATGTTTTCTTCCATTGCCCTGAGCCATTCTGCCTTGCTTCACTACACTGAATTTAAGCTGGAAGCTATGGCCAGAATTGAAGACCTTCTCTTCAGAAAGGACAGATTAATAATACTGGTAACACCTAATATGGGGTTCTGAAATTCATGCTAGCCTGTATACAGGCAATAATATTTCATTTCACAACTTCATTTCCTTTAACTGCAATCTATAATCCCATTAATCTTGATAAAAGTCCACCAACCTTAAAGACTATAGTTGTGATGGTTGCCAGATATCAAGTCCATCTACATGGCTAGCACAAAGCCACTCATATCTTGTTTGGGTTAAGTTGAAGCCCATTGCAACATTCAGACCCTTATAGCTTCCAGACACTAAGATGCGATATCCATGACATTGTTCAGGCAGACCAGGGTGGAGTATAAAGCTGGGTATTATTGGCATATTGATGATACTTCTCCCCGTACTATCAATCACCTCACTAGCAGTATCATGTAAGTGTTAAATAGAGGAAGGAAAATTGAGCCCTGAAGCGCCTCATGAAATAGGTGTTGTTGGCTAGATCTCTCCCTCCCCCCATTCCATACTGAGTAGAATTGTCCCTGAGGAAGGAGAGCCTGCAGAACATAGTGCCACCCATCCCCAACTCCTGAAGCCAGTCTAGTAGGATAGTATCAACAGTATCAAAAGTAGTTGAGAGTTCAAGAATAGTAAGGATGGTCACACTATTCCCATCCCACTTTCGCCAGAAGTCATCTAAGAGCACCGTCAATGCCATCTCATTCCCATAACCTAGTCTGAAACCTGACCTAAAATAATATAATTATCTCAAGAGTGTTTGATTGCATTGCATCTGGCAATGTGATAATCAGATAATCTGCTTAGGGTTCAGGGTCCACTGCAGCTGCCATGTGACCACCTTCTTCAGAACTTTTCCCCAAAAGGAAAGATTGGAGATTGGGTGAAACCTGTCTAGACTCATTGGGTCAAGTAATGGTCCTTTCAAGAGAGGGCATACTATTGCCTCCTTAATATACATACTTAATATACATATATACATTCCTTAATATACATACTCCTTAAGAGGAACCACACCTTCCCTCAAGGAATATTAATCATTTCCCAGACCCAATTATGTGTTCCCTCCCAGGCAGCTTTAACCAGCTAGAAGGGACATAGGTCTAACAGAGGTTTGCAAGAAACCCTGGCCACATCCTCGGGTGCAATGTAATCAAACTCCCAACAGATAATCTTGCAAATCTTCACCTCGGTAATCTCTATGGGCATTGCCATAAAGCTGCACTAGAGTGAATATGAGAGACTTAGTCTGCATGTTCCTGACACCAACTCTGCACATAGAACCCAATCTTACATCCCCTGAGGTGGGACTGAGTCACCAAAATAGGGCCGCTGGACGAATCTTTGTGGATTTATTAATGACACAGAAATTATCACATTTTGCTGCCCTTACCATCATAAGATAGACTCTAACAGTGGCTCTAGTTCATGTTCAGTTGTCTTCATTCCTCATCGTGTGCAAGTGGCACTTTAGGCATCTCTTAGCCCTCTTTAGCTCTCTCAGCTCCTCTGTATATCATTAGAATTATTGGGAACCATGTGCACAAAGAGACCACTCAAGTATGGTCTGATCCAAGGCTGTGGCCCCTTTCCCATTTCAATGAGCACCAAGGTTTTGATGAGACCATGCAGCAGGTTTCCCAGAACAATCCCAAGTTGGATCCATTAGCCAGACCTGGGGCAGGGGGACGGGACAGAGAATAAGAGGCTCACCAGGGACTGGTCTGAGCATGATGGGAGAAACCAGTATTTCCCCCTTCAATTAAAGAGCATTCTGCCATTGGTCTGACAGAAAAATGTGTTGAGGTATATGACCACTATTTTAATATGGTCTGTTGATCTAATGTTTCTTGCTGTTTTTGCACCACCCAGAATCCATGGGAGTTAGCAACCAATATATATATTCCTCTCATCAAAATCTGACAGAACACCTCCTTTTTTTATTGGTCCTAAAAGGTCAGTTGACTCCCCCTGGGCACATCAGGCACAACTGGGCATATTCCTCTGGGCACATTAAATTTGATTTAAAGGTCCAGCTGCTGAAGACTACAGCATCCATCTACTGAAATATAAAGTTTCTGTGTGTGTACTTTCACAGATAATATTGCCACTTTTCAGTAAATGGATGCTGTACTGTTCAGCAGCTGGCCCTTTAAAACAAATTTAATGTGCCCAGAGAGAGTCACCTGACCTTTTACAGCCAATTAAAAAAAAGAGAGAGCTGTAGTGTCAAATTTTGACTTGGAGGGATTTTGGCTGTTTTTTGGGAGAGTTGCCTAGAGTCTTGGATGATGGGATTAGGTACACTTAGAATTGCATTAGAGTTTTTTTGGTACTTAAAAAGTGTGTAAGCTTATTCTTTTTCCATATCTTTAATACTCTTGATTTTTGTCTCAATCCTGGGATTGATCTGTTGCCTTGTATCACCCATTTCAGCTTGCCTGAACTACAAACTCCCTTTGTTTTTGTTTTGTTTTGTTTTTGGATTGAGCCAGAACAACATTGGGAGATGTTTTCCCTTCTGTCCTCTCCTGCTTCCCCACATACACCTGGTATGGAAAGAAGAAAGGTTTCTAGCAAAAGAGAAGGGGAGGGGCAGCAAGGAGACTTAACTTGCCAATCGCTGTTCACCCAACAGCTGCAAGTTAAGTTGGTGCATAAGCGCACCAAAACGTGCCTACCGTCCCTGTCCTATTGTTTCGTTTTTTTTTAATTCGTATCCATTTCCTGTATTCATAACCATGTTTATACTTATACCTGTTATCTAATAATTGCTTGACAAAATAAAATAAACAAAAATAAAATAAAGTTACCACAGAACAGAAGAACCTCATTGAAGGGGGTGGATCTAACTTCTATCCCACGGATGCCTCTTCCCTCATTTCAGATACATTTACCCCTTTAGTGCCTAACTGTGTTTTTTCAAAGTTGTTTAAAACAAATGTATGGCATCTATTGCTCTGTTTTTCCACCTCTAGCTACTTACTTGGCATCTCTTCTAAATTAGTGGTTCATAGCATTTCTACATGCGCTGAGTGATCTCACTACATTTCAAGTATTTCAGTTCCTACAACGCGTCAGTTTCCATGATTCCGTTGTGCATTTTCCAGTTCATAGGAGCAACAATAGAAGAGTACCCACTTTCCTACCATTGCTATATGCCTCAAGCATGTACATTCTCAACAAGAGACCACATCATTATCCAACTGCTGGGCCATACATTAGCTGCAATTTATGTGTGTTATGCCTTTATTTTAATCCTTACAGGCATGGTACTTCCATTCTGCTTCTCGGTATGGATGTAAAACAGCTCTTCTTTGTAATAGTAACCGAGTTGGAAGGTACCTTGAAGGTCATCTAATCCAAGCATTTCCAACTTCCGGGCCATGATCTGTTCAGAACCCAGGCTATGCAGGTGTGATTGATCGTGCGCTTGCAACTCCACTTGTGCAAGTGCCACCCACACAACTGCCACTCACATGGAACCGTTCTTTCTCCCTCCCTGCTGGTCCACCAAACCACAAAGGTGGGAGACCAATGATCTAGTCCAACCCCCTGATCTCTCAGAAGACCTATACTATTTGGTTATCTATACTAAATGGTTATCCAGTCTCTTCTTAAAAGCCTCCAGTCTTACGCAGTTTGAGTAAAATGTTTTTAACAAAAATATAATTTTATTTTGTTTTATTAACAGGAACCTTTTGGATAGAGATACATTTTCAAAATCTGATCCAAGTAAGTATTATTTTGGTATTTTACTTTTGGAATAAAGCAATGAAGAAATGAAATTGTAAATTTACCGTTGTTTCCTTATCATACCTGGCTATATTGCTAACATCATTTTAGCTACTAGTTTAGCTTTTCTTTGTTTAGTTTGAGTATTCAAGGAATGGTAAAAAGTTAAAGATCCTTTCTTATGTATACTGAAGTACTCCGGAATAGTAAAAATGAGATATACTATTTCTTTTGCAAGTTTTTCCTTACCCTAATATTGTAATATATATATATATATATATCTACAAAACTTTATTCGATGCAACTAATATTCTTGTCCTTATTTCTAAACTCACAAGAAGAATTGGCAGAGAACAAAGTAATGAAACCTCAATTCAGATTTTGTTTTGTATCTCATGACCCAAGTAAAATATAAAGATTTTTTAAAATTAAACTATTTGCATAAAATATGAGTTTCCTCTGCATCTAATTCAAATTGTCCTTCCAAGTAAGAAGTGAAATAATAATAATAATGATGATGATGATGATGGCTTGTTCTTGGGCTGCAAGAATCAGGCCTTCTGTTTCTTTCTTCAGTGTTCCATTGGTCAGCCATAACCAGGTCTTTTCCTTATCTACTTTTCCTTGGATCTTTTCAAGGAATTGTCCATGCAGTGCTTTGCTGACAGCTGGCGTAAACCAGTGCAAGTGGTTCCAGTGGTACTTAGCACACTGAGTGCCGTGCCTAGGCAAGCACTTAAAAACAATTGGAGCTGACAAGATCACCATTGGTCAGCTGCAGAAGGCCACCTTACTGGGATCAGCTCGCATAATCCGCCGATACATCACACAGTCCTAAACACTTGGGAAGTGTTCGACTAGTGATTTGTGATATGAAACCCAGCATGGTTATCTCATTTGCTGTGTATACTGTCATTTTTGTGTACAATCATAATACAATAGCATCTTGCAAAGCTTCTTCATGATAGGCTTTAGAAAGAGAATATAAAAATCTAATGTCTTCATAAAGCAGGTAAAATTCTTGGGAATTCTATTTAGGAGACATCAGGTGTAATGGGCAGAATTGTATCTCAGGCTTTACCCCACATAGTGAGCAAAGTCTGTTATTTCCAAAGCAGTTCAGACAATTGACATAATTTATGTAATTTGTTTCAATGTATATTTGCATAATCATGCAGTTGTGCAAATAACACATTGATAAAAATTATATTAAAAATTAATTGCATAATTATGCTAATAATGTACATAATGTACATTTGCATAAATAATGTAAATTGTTTGCATAAATAATGTATATTACAATGATATAATTTTATATACCCTTCCACCAAATGTACTGTTGAATTGAGATTTTACTGTAGGAATTTAAAAGCCAAATATTGATTAATTGAACACCTATTTGAATGCAGTTTTGAGGTAGGCTGTGTTTAGAGATCTGAAAACTTGAAAAAAACGTAGATATTTTGTGCCTGTTTTTCCAAAGCCTATTTTGTCTTTTGTTTCCAAAAATTGATAAAGTGGCTTTTTTTATTTTTATTATATGACATTCAAGACGTTAAAAATAGACAAGCTTGTCAAGGGACAAATCTCAGTAGAAGCATGAATTCTATTATACTCAGCCTTAAAATTAATATACCCACTGTTTTCCAATTAAGTCTCTTTCCTTTACTGTTGTACAATAAAATATATTACATTTTTATAGTTAAAATGACACTTTAAAAATGTGATGTAAGGTGGGATTGGCAATAGTTTTTATGGCTGACTGTAGTGGGCCGTATGTGGTGTGGAAGGGATAAAATAAAATAAAAATATTCCTCTCCCCCATTATCTCCTAGTGCAATGGACAAATGTTGAACTTTGAATTTTCTAAAATAAATCTATTTTCTGTGAAATCTGGGGAGTGGTCCTTGTTCTCTCTGTGGGCTCTTCCTTGGGGAGGCATACAGCCTGTGAGTTGTATAGTCAGGTGTAAGTTAACAGGAATGGATATTTTTGGTAAATTTGAGTGTTTTTAGTATAACTGACTCAAATGCCTATTTTAAAAAAATACAATTATCTGTTATATATCTTTTAAAAATAAACAAACAAAACTCCACATACAAACACCTATTCAAATTCCAGATATTAATTTCAGTTCATTAACTCTTAAATATAATTTTTGTTATATAGTTTTAAAATCTGCCTAATATTATAGCTTAAATATTAGTCTAATAGAATGTTAATTTACATTCAATTTTAAATATTGATTGTCTGTTTTTTTCTTCTTCTACAGTTTGTGTTTTGTACACCCAAGGGATGGGAAATAAAGAATGGAGAGAGGTAATGTTATATATAGCAGTTGAGTACTGTCATATAAAAGTAATATGTACTAGAATGATAATTTTTTGCTTTCCAAGAACTGACAAGGACCAGCATAGCAAATCTGCACAAATGCAACTTCCCCAATAATTGTTTTGGGTTAAACTCTCTCCTTCTAGGTTTTGCAAGTTGTTGTTGTTGCCATGTAAATGTCTTGAATCTTTTATACTCAGTCTCTAACACTCAGTTCAAACAAAAGACTCAAAATCTATCAAGTACCATACAACCTTTGCCTTGTTACCAGATGTTCTTGCACTAGTTGCAATGTGGTGTGGTCCTTTTCTAGTTGCTACCAACTTTAAGCAGGATTCCCACCAGGATATGATGCTCTCTGCAGTTTGTGGTCTTGGCAATAGGTTTGCTGTTTGAAATAGCTGCCAATAGAACATAGAATCATAGAATTGGAAGGGACCTTGGAGGTACACTAGTCAAACTTGAGCAGGAAGGCAGGAGAATGGCAATGCCAGTCAAATAGTTGTCCAGTCTATTATTAAAAACCTGCACACCTCCAGGTGGCAAGCTGTTTAGTTGGTAAATTACTCTCACTGTCAGGAAATTTCTCCTTAGTTCTAAACTGTATCTCTCTTCAAGTTTCCACCAATTCTTGTCCTGCACTCTGGTGCTTTGGAGAATAAGTTGAACTTTTCTTCGTGACAAACCTAAAGTACCAGAAAACTATCATGTCACACTTAGTATTTCTCTTTGTTAATATGATATGTAAGACAAGTATTCCTTTAAAAATACATAGCTATACCTACTCCATATTTACCCTTCAGATGAACTAAGGTGGAGTTATATAAAAGTTTCTATTTTCACGAAAATATGCTTGTTTTCAATTTTGCAAGAATATATTTTGGCAGGGAACATAAGACTTTCTGGCAGGTCATATGGGCTTTTTGGAGAGTCACAATGATTAGTTTTAAGTTAGAAATAAAAAAATGTCAAAGGATGTAGATTATGTCAAGTATTATGTAAATTACTGGAATTAGAAGGGGAATAACAAGTATGATGGACATTATTAAAAACAGACCCTTACCCACCCCTGATCTTGACCAATGAGAATATAGGATGGGAGGAAAAGTGGTAGGCTTTAGAAAAGCTATAAAAGTATCTATTGTATCACTGGAAGCTTGTATCTCACTCCTCCCCAAATGATATATATATCTATATGTATATCAATATATTGGTGTGTTGTGTAGACAGAAGATATTAGAAACACCAATCAAGCAGAACACCGGAAACTCCAAGACCAATAAACACAGACTAAGACTCCCAACCAATCAGGATGAAGAAAAAAACATTCTAACACAGCAGTAGGCTAGCACCAAATTTAAAACAGAAACGGCTGTGAAAGCCTGACTCACAGATGAACACAATACACAAGCCTGATAATGGCAGATGAGATTCTGCTGAAATGTCGCTACAACTTTAAAAGCACAACTGTAATGACGTGGGAAAATACCTGAACAAAGCTGATTACCATACATACATACATACACACACACACACACACACACACACATATACATACATACATACATACATATGGATCTTTGGTAATTCGGGTTTTCTCCCGCGTAAAATTGGAAGTATCTAGGCAACGTTTCGATGAAGTCTCATTCATCATCTTCAGGCTTGTGTCTTCGGCTTTGTGCTTCTCGGAGTAATGTGAGCTTGCAACTGTTTCTTCGTTTTAACTGTCAGTTTAACCCACTGACAGTTAAAACGAAGAAACAGCTGCAAGCTCACATTACTCCGAGAAGCACAAAGCCGAAGACACAAGCCTGAAGATGATGAATGAGACTTCATCGAAACGTTGCCTAGATACTTCCAATTTTACGCGGGAGAAAACCCGAAGAACCAAAGATCCACATACAAATACCCGCGAAAACCTCCGAAAACTAATATATATATATATATATATATATATATATATATATATATATATATATATATATATATATATATATATATATATATACACACACATATATACATACATACATACATACACATATATATATATATATATATATATATATATTCATAGATTTTCATGGGTACAGGTATGCAGGTCTTGGTGTGTTCGGGTCTTTTCCCGTGTAAGATTGAGACTACCTTGGCAATGTTTCGACGAGATCTCACTCGCCATCTTCAGGCTGGTGCTTTCGGCTTTGTGCTTGTGCGAGCAAAGCATGATAGGAGCTGCCGTCTCCCTATATATATTGGTGGGGAGGTTGGCTGTGTTGTCATTTCTTGATTGGTTGATGTTTTCAGATTGGCTGGCTTTTTCTTAAAAACATGTGTGGCTGAGGTATTGGCTGTGTGTCTATCAGCCTCCTGATATATACATATTGATGGATCTCTTGTCAATTTGATTTATTGAGGTTTATCACAATTGAGTTAGACCTAGTTCCCTTAATTGTTCATTATGTGGTTTAGCCTATAGACCTCTTAACATCTATGTTGCTCTTCTCTGCACACTTTTAAGAGTCTTAGTATCTCTTTTGTATCGCCTCTTATCAGGTGAACAGAACTGGAAACAGTGGTCCAAGGATGACGGCATTAGTGCAGTAAAAAGTGATACTATCACTTCATATGAAACTGATACTATCTCTCTGTTGATGCAGCTCAAGAATGCATCAACATTTTTAGCAGGGGCAGCACACCTCTAGCTCATATTTAAGTGGTAGTCCACTAGGATACCTAGATCTTTTTCACCATTACTACTGCTGAACCAGGTACCGCCTATTCTGTACCTGCACATCTGGTTTTTCCTGTCTTAGTGCAGGACCATACTTTTCTCACCACTGAACTGCATCTTGTTGGATAGAGCCCAGTGCTCACGCCTGTCAAGATCCTTCTGAATCTTCAATCTTATCTTCCAGAGTATTAGCGGTTCCCCCCTCAGCTTGGTGTCATTTGCAAATTTGGCACATTTTCCTTCTATCCCCTCATCTAGATCATTCATGTTGAAGAGTATTGGGCCCTGTTTGCAATTCCTTTCCTCCTGCATCCCTTTTTTTTCCTATTCTGCCTTAGCATTTGCAGTTGTAAACTAAGAGCGGGGGGAGGGGGGTGTCAATCTGCCTCTGGATGTTGGCAAGTCTTTGAAAATGCCAGGGTGTGGCTCAATTTTCATAAGTAGCTGGAACACTAGCTTCCAGGCTTATGAGTAAAGTTGTCAGGGACTGTATGACTACATGAAGGAAGTAGAGGTGGGAAACATTTCTGCCTGGCAGCAAAGCACAGGTCACATCCATTCCCTTGTAACTGGCTCTATTTATATATCCTGTAAAATTTGAGCAGGAGGTTGCAAGCTGGAAAAAGTTAAGTACATGTTACCCTACCTTCAGATGCATTTGCTCAAGGGGATACAAAATGTGTTCTTCTGGCACACCATGCCCATAAATGTCTTTGGATAATTTTGGCAGGCTCACCAATTGTGCCTAGAAGCTTCAGAATGCAACTGCTTGTTGACACAAAATATCCTGTTCAGCTGAATAACATCTATTCTATTAAGTGCTAGACAGATTACTGATAGATTTCTGGGACTAATTCAAGGTATTAGATATTTGCTATAAATGATTTGGGCTTGGAATCTCCAGAAGGTAGGAATTGCCCATGATGCCTGGGAAGCAATGCTATAGGTCTTGAACCCCTACAGAGATCAGAGAGTAGGAACCTAGAAAATAACATTCTTCTAGATCAAGTAACATTCTTCTAGATCACCTCTCCCATGAGGTTAGATTGCCTCACCCTTTTAGCCTTTAGAAATAATCTATTCCGTTGGGCATTGGGGAAAGGAAATTGGAAGACAATACTGGTCTTAATAGATTTATTTTTTGAAAAATGTTTGGATATTAAGGATATTCTAAATATATATTATTGTAAACTGCCGAGATTCCCTTGAACTGGTGGCATACAAATAATTGTAAATAAATAAATTATGAAATACGTGTTGCCATGTAAACCACATAACTTATATACTGTGTCCATTGTTTGGATGAAAATATGAAAGGGCGGGACTCACATTGTGATGTCTTAGTGTGATTTCCCTCATTTTCATATCATCATGGCTTTATTTTGGATTTCTGTGCCTTTGGAAGAAGACTTCTATAGCATTTAGTTTTTCTCTTTCAGTATTACTTAGGTTAATTAATTAATAATCCATAGCTTGGTTCTGACTTCGTAATTGTGAATGCAGCCTCTTCTCCAGTCTTTTTCACTTAAGTTCTTATATGTTAATTTGCATAATAGCAATTTGCTATTCTGTACCCATGTTTAACCAACAGTAAACCCCCCATTTGATACTTTTAAATTGGAAAGTGTAGGAAGGTATCAGTTAAACCAATTAATCAGTTAAATAATCTGTCCAACTGATGGCTGCATTGTTAAACGTGTAAGTTTTAAAATAGGTGAACAGTTTGCAGTTCCTTAAAAATTGGTATCCAGTATAGCTTGTATGGAGATCAGGTTAAATATTTTTACAAAAGATTTTTATCCCACTTTTTATATATTTTTATCAACTCAAGGGGCAAGCATACTTAAGTGCTCATGTCTCCTGTTTGCTCTGTGAGGTGGGTTGGACTTTGAAAGTAATGGCCCAAAGTCACGCTACCAGCTTTCCCTTACCAGCTGCCAAAGGGAGGCCTAGAACTCTGGTTTCTAGACCAATACCTTAACCACTACACCAAACTGGCTTTAATGTAGTGGTTTGCACTATATGTCTTAGGATCCAGATTTTTCAGTATTTCTTGTATTTATTTGAATAAAAAACTTTAGGGCTAGTGCTGAAGCCAATCCTGTGGATAAAACTGTCCCGATTAAGCACTTTTGTAGAGAAGTGATACTTCTGTTTGGAATAATTTCTCGTCATAGCTTTGTCTTTAGGCAGAATGTCAGATACAGCATCCCTATTACTTTTCAGGGTTTTCACATCTTTTACCAATTGTGTCCTTGTCTTGGAGCCTTATATAGCTCCAAAAGATTACAAAGCCATTCTTCTTTTTCTTACTGTGATGCTTTAATTCTTTCTGAAGGTTGCTATTATTCAAAATGTTCAATTTCATTCCTTGTACTATAATAATCTCCCAGTCAATCTAAGAAGCTGAGTTTTATATAGACACATGTTATTAATTAACAGCTTTAATATAATAATACACATTATTAAATAATGCAAAATGGGTATGTATGTATATATGATGTATACACACACAAATACATATACATATATATCTATATCTATTCATCCCCCTCTCCCCCCATATATATACATACATATTAATCATTTTTCATTTTGCATATATACAGGTGAAACTCGAACAATAAGAATATCGTGCAAAAGTTCATTTATTTCAGTAATGCAACTTAAAAGGTGAACCTAATATATGAGATAAACTCATTACATGCAAAGCAAGCCTGATTTGTCATAATTGAGATGATTATGGCGTACAGCTCATGAAAACCCTAAATCCACAGTCTCAGAAAATCAGAATATTGTGAAAAGGTTCAATATTCTAGGCTCAAAGTATCCCACTCTAATCAGCTAGTTAAGCCATAACACCTGCGAAGGGTTCCTGAGCCTTTAAAGGGTCTCTCAGTCTGGTTCAGTAGGAACCACAATCATGGGAAAGACTGTTGACCTGACAGTTGTGCAGAAAACCATCACTGACACCCTCCATAAGGAGGGAAAGCCTCAAAAGGTAATTGCAAAAGAAGTTGGATGTTCCCAAAGTGCTGTATCAAAGCACATTAATAGAAAGTTATGTGGAAGAGAAAAGTGTGGAAGAAAAAGGTGCACAAGCAGCAGGGATGACCGCAGCCTGGAGAGGATTGACAGGAAAAGGCCATTCAAAAGTGTTGGGGACTTTCACAAGGAGTGGACTGAGGCTGGAGTCAGTGCATCAAGAGCCACCACACACAGACGGATCCTGGACATGGGCTTCAAATGTCGTATTCCTCTTGTCAAGCCGCTCCTGAATAACAAACAGCGTCAGAAGTGTCTTACTTGGGCTAAAGAAAAACAAAACTGGTCTGTTGCTCAGTGGTCCAAAGTCCTCTTTTCTGATGAGAGCAACTTTTGCATCTCATTTGGAAACCAAGGACCCAGAGTCTGAAGGAAGAATGGAGAGGCACACACTGCAAGATGCTTGAAGTCCAGTGTGAAGTTTCCACAGTCTGTGTTGATTTGGGGAGCCATGTCATCTGCTGGTGTTTGTCCACTGTGCTTCATTAAGTCCAGGGTCAACACAGCCGTCTACCAGGAGATTTTGGAGTACTTCATGCTTCCTTCCACAGATGAGCTTTATGGGGAGGCTGACTTCATTTTCCAGCAGGACTTGGCACCTACCCACACTGCCGAAAGCACCAAAACCTGGTTCAATGACTGGGATTACTGTTCTTGATTGGCCAGCAAACTCGAGAATCTATGGGGCATTGCCAAGAGAAAGATGAGAGACATGAGACCAAACAATGCAGAAGAACTGAAGGCCGCTATTGAAGGATCCTGATCTTCCATACCACCTTAGCAGTGCCACAGGCTGATAACTTCCATGCCATACCGCATTGAGGCAGTAATTGCTGCAAAAGGGGCCCAAACCAAGTACTGAGTACATATGCATGCTTATACTTTTCAGAGGTCCGATATTGTTCTATGTACAATCCTTGTTTTATTGATTGCATGTAATATTCTAATTTTCTGAGATCGTGGATTTGGGGTTTTCATGAGCTATAAGCCATAATCATCACAATTATGATAAATCACGGCTTGAACTATCTTGCTTTGCATGTAATGAGTCTATCTCATATATTAGTTTTACCTTTTAAGTTGCATTACTGAAATAAATGAACTTTTGCATGATATTCTAATTTTTCGAGTTTCACTGTATATCTATCAGTTGCTAAACACCCAAATGTTGATCACGTTATCATGAGGATATTGAAAATGCAAGTTGTAAGTCACCTTTTCACTTCTGTTGTAACTTCAGATGGTGACTAAATGAATGGTTGTTAATTAACGATTATCTATAACTAAATCATGAACTGCAGATATATCAATTTCTTTAGCCCACTGAGAAAAAACTGTTATAAGATAACCTTTACTGTCATTTTTTACTGTGAGCACTCAGGCACACATTAAAAATGAAATTGTTACATAACACACATATACATATGCTACACACACACACACACACACACACACACACACACACACACACACACAAACTGATATATCTGCAGTTCATTTATTTGGTTATAGTAGTTCCTCGCACTTAAAACTCTTGCAACGTTCTGGTCCCAATTGTGGTTGTTCTTCAAGGATTACCTGTACTGTCAATTCCTTTTTTGTGTGTTCTTCTGAGATCAAGTAATGCAGAACTTACTCTTGTCCCATATGCACTAAAAATTATATTTCATGTAAAACCACTTGCTAGGATACAAGTGGTTGTAGGTGAAAAATAAGAAACTTGTTATGATACTTTCTTCATTGTTTGTTACCTCTTTTCAATCATGCAGAATTAAATAAAAATATATTCAAATAATGATTTTGGTTCTGATATTTATAAAAAGCCTTTGAAAACTTAAAATTGGAAACAAGCATGCATATGTTGTATTTCAGGCATACTTAAGATACAGTTATTGGTGCATTGCATTGCCTTTTTATATACTAGGATCAATTCTTTTTTGAGATTACAACAGAAGAAAAAATAATCAGGGTGTATGTCATAAGTGAACACCCAAAGGGTTGTATATAACAGTTTCACATAGTCGAAGGCTCCCTTCAGTCAGGTGAGCAGGCCAAGAAGTACTATTTTTTTTCACGGGAAAGAAATGGAAACTAAACGGAGCGTAAATTAATGCTTTGCTGTCATTAGCAATAAAGATGCACTAACTCGCTGGGAGAATTACAGAAGAACAGAATTGGAAGGGACCTTGGAGGTCTTCTAGTCAAACCTCTTGCTCAAGCAGGAGATCCTATAATTTTCTGGAAAAATGGTTGTCCAATCTCTTCTTGAAAACCTGAAGTGATAAACCACCCACAAGCCATAGAGGCAAGCCATTCCAATGCTTAATTGTTCTCACTGATAGGAAATTTCTCTTTAATTCTAGGTATTATAATTTTTTCTTGGATAAGCTTCCATCCATTACTTCTTGTCCCCCCCTCAGGTTCCTTGGAAAATAGTTTGACCTCCTATTCTCTTTGACCACCCTACAAATATTGACAGACTTCTCTCACGTCACCTCTAATCCTTCTCTTTGTTAGACTAGGCTTTCCTGGAAAGAAAAAAGGGAAGCTTTTCGCTTTCCTGTTTCATTCTGGATAAGAGCTGAAAATCCTTCCAATTTTGCTGACAAAAGAAAGGATTTTTTCCTCTCCCAGAAGAAGAGTAGGATATTTATGGAAATGATGTTATGCATATGAGTGTAGGAAGTGATTTTGTTTGTGTACATGCTCTATATCCAAACATCTGAAGTGACTGCAAAGCCAAAAATCTTACCTACTCATAGCTTATATAATAAAAAAGTGACCAATGGGGATAAATGGCTCCTTAATGAAATCTGAGTATTTAACAAAATTATAATTTAAAGCAAATTGGACTATGACTTCATTATATCCCTTCGTAGTCAATTTTGGATATATTAAGTAGAAGAATAATATTAACATATTACATAGATCAGATAATATTTGGAAATAAGTTCTGAAAATACTTAGTTCTATAAGGACTGAAAGTTTCTGTACCAGTATTTCATATTAATTAAAGTGTCTTATTTCCTTCTTTATCTCCTTTAAACTGGTCCACAATTTGTTCACATATGTTCATATTTTTTTATTTGATATTTTTGTTTGAGGTGTACATGTACAGAAATATATTTATATACTAATGTATTTTCTTTAAAATATTATTTTATAGTTTGGAAGAACAGAAGTAATTGACAATACTTTGAACCCAGATTTTGTAAGAAAATTTATAATGGATTACTTTTTTGAGGAGAGACAGAATCTGCGATTTGATTTGTAAGTTTACTAATAAACTTGGATTTTTGATAATATAAGTGAATTGATCTATTGTAATAGTACGGATAGCTATTTTGTCAGTAAACTACTTGCTTTAGATAAGTCATATTTTATTATAGCAGTTTAAATTGTAATGAAGTGCTGCTTTTTAAGAACATAGACTGCAATAAAAATCTTATGTGAAAAATTATTTTCTAAAATCCCAATTTTCACTATTTTATAGTATATTTTCAGATTAAGACAGTGTAAAAACTGTCCTGTGCTGCAGGCAGGTCAGGATGTATCAATTTATCAGGAATTAATTTAAATAACAGCAGAAATTATTTCTTATATCTCAGAACAATGTAGCAAGTAAATACATGAAATCATATTACCATAATCTGTTGTTTCTTTTGCTAACCACACATATATTTTTGTTCAGTATTTCTTTGCCTTTGTTCAGATCCACCACATAAGATAATATGACCCAAGCGAAACTTAGTTTTAAATGTTCAAAAGCATATTCTGTCTGCAGACAATTTACTGGTTTTTTTTTTTTTAAACTTAAAAAGGCAGTTTAGGCATATTGATTTTGCTTGGATCTGAAAGCTCTTTTCATCCCAGTAATTTTAATTGACATTAAAGTAGTTTCAGGTTGCCGCTAATCTAAAATAACAAACAAAACATGAATTAGTTATTGTCATAAGATATTCTCAATCATATTGGTTCTTCATGTTATTTATAGTAGAGACTTTTCTCAATGTTTGCATTCTCACGCAAGGATCTTACAGTTCCTGATTATTCTGATTATCTGTAGTGAATGCTGTTAGTTCATGCTGCCGGCAGCATGTTTCTTTTTACATCATTTAAATAAGAATAACTAACAACAAATTTCAATGTGAAGCCATAAACCAGGTTTTGCTGTCATGTATCTTTGTTTATATAGTAAATCAAGAATGTAAGTTTGATGCCACATCATAATAATTTATAATTTGTTTTGCTTGATTATTTAAGAAAAACAGAAATAAATAGATAACGATACCCAAGTACTGTTTACCAACATTTAAAAGTATTATTTGAGGAAATCGTATAGTTGCTATCTTGTTAATAGTGCCCACCATCTGGAACAGTATTCCCCCAGAGTTTCAAATTGCTCCAAGCATCCTGTTCTTTAATCCATCCTTGAAAACCTGGCTATTTCCAATAGTAGGTGCCCAGTGAGGGAGAAGTCAGAATTTTATCTATGCATTAGTATTTTAGTCCCTGGATTTTTAATATCTTTGGGGTTTTTAACTTGTACACTATCTAGAGTCGCGAAAAGATATATGGCTTATAAATAATGTTTGTAATTGACATATACAACAAAACCTTCAGAGTGATATGTATTTTTGCTGTAAGTATTTTTCAATACAGATGTGCAATAAATACCACCTGTGGGCGATATGTGGCCAATGATTATTTCTCTTACACACAGACAGACCAGCCCTTTCTCCTGATTCAATACAATTTTTATTTTTTGTATTGGCATTTTTGAGAGGTAGTTGAGCAAAATGGTTGGCATAAAATTTATAGAGACAAATTTATAAGGCAACATTTTATCCCTTGTAAAATTCTAAAACATCTGAAAACTTGAGATACTAATCCCACCCAATTTTTTTTTAGCTTATATCTTTTTAATGAATTTCCAATGGGCTTTGTAATAAAGTTGTGAAGCAATGCCTAAATAGATAGTATGATCTTAGTGGAGTACAAATCAGAAAACAAAAAAACTTTCATAATTATACTATTTATGTTCTGTCAAATACACTGGAATGCCAGTTAGAATTAGGGATTTCCTCTTATTTCCTATGCATGCTATACATGTTGTTTATCAGTTTTTGTTTGTTGGCTGGTTTTCCATTTGGGGGATGCGTAATTGATTTAACCCTAGAGTGCAAGATTAAGCTAAACCTGGAAAGCAGGTTTCTCACACAGTAGGTTTTTATCTTCTTCATTGTCTCTCTATGCTTTAGAAAACAACTCCAGGATGTCCTTGAATATTTTTTGCTGGAAAATATGAAATAAATCTATCATTTCTTTATAGGTATGATGTTGATTCTAAGAGTCCAAACCTTTCAAAGCATGTAAGTGCATTAATTTAATGTTACAAATTTATCCATATAATATTTTCTATTAATTGGGAATCTGGGAGCCAGCTGAGTATAGTGATCAAGGTAGCAGGGTAGAAATTAGTCTCAACTTAAACACAAAGATATCTGGGTGACTTTGGGTCAGTCATCCTTTCTCAGCTGTAGGAAGAAGGTAATGGCGAACCACTTCCAAAAATGTGGTCAAGAAAACTTGCCCAGGCAATCTCCAGGAGTCAGTACTGAATGAAAACTGGAATGAAAGTCACAAAAAAGATTATAAGTTGGGGATGAAGTGAGATATTAGACCAGGTATTTGTTTAAAGCTTATCACTGTATATGTCTTTTTTAAAAAATAGCTGTACCTATTTTGTTTTTAGATAAAGTGTAATAATATGTTCCATTCAGATTAGTAATATCTGTAGCAAATTTCGTATACATATTTGAAAAGGATTGAGAGCAATGAGTATGTACAATGAGCTCTTGACTTACCTCTGGTCATTCTGTACTCATAAACTGTAATTCTTCCATCCAGGCATAATTTGTTCTATTTATTTATTAAATTTATTCACCACCCATCTCACTTTTGAAGTGATCCTGAGTGGCTTCATTTAATTATTCCTAATTATGATTTTATAACTAAATTATTCATAAGTATTGTATTTCCTGTGCTGATAAATGTAGTGGATATGGATGGAACAATGTCTAAGCTCCATAACCTTGTGTGATTTTCAGGATTTCTTGGGACAAGTGTTCTGTACATTAGGAGAGATCGTTGGGTCACAAGGAAGCAGACTAGAAAAACCAGTTATGTAAGCACATTTTAATGATACAAATTCAGTAGAGCTATGTTCTTGCAAGCCCAATGTTGTTTTCATAATTTTTATTTGTTCTCACAATGCTGATCTGAAACTGATAGAAGAGAATATTTGTAGCTCAGGAGTTCTTGGTGCTCTCTGAACTTGATGGTTTTCTTGCAGATGTTTTATTACCAAACTAGGTAACATCATCAGCACTGACCAAAATCAGGTAGCACCAACAACTCCACTGATCTGAAATTACAGGTAATCATTATAGCCCAACAAGGTCATTATTTAAGATAATTTTTTTCTCACTCAAACAGAGGGGACTTTTTCATTTCCCACCCTGTAGGTATAGAATTTTCTTCCAACATATTGTTTCTTCTCCAATTAAATTCAATTGTTGAGTTGGTTTTGAATATATGATACCGTTGTACTGATTTTTAAAATTGTATTGTAAAATAGAGTTGCCTGAAATACACTTACATGAAGAATTTAAATATGTTAAATAAAATCAAGCATTTAAAAATATTTTCTTTTTGTCATATATTACATACATATAGCATTATATAAATGTATATAATGTCAAAAAAATCAGAAACAAGGGTACTTCATCCTAGATAAAAATGCATTCCTAATGCTATGAAATAAGTGTTTGATATAAGTCCATGAATTGTAAAAGCAAGATATCTGTTTGGCAGATCGAAACTTCCTTGGTGGAACCTGGTTGCCAAAGCAAAAGTGGCTGATCGAAGTAGCCTGCAGAAGTGTGTATCTGTTGTTGGAGGGAGAATAGCTGCTGCTTTCATTTGGAATGACTGTATTGTTGCATACATATGCTTTGGTGTGGCATTATATATTGCTGTGGGACTATGTGTGATGCCTTTATTTATTACATTTATTATGCTGCCCATCTCATTCTGCAAAGCAACTCTGGTACATATTGCTGCTTATAATGTATGCTTATAATTTATAGTCATTTATAGTATCTGGATATTTTTTCAAGTGCTGTACAGGTAGTCCTCATTTAGAGCCCAATGGAATGGTAATCAAAAAGTAACTTTGCAGCCAGACTTCATATTTATAACCTTTGCAGATCTGTAGAGAAAAGGAGAGCTGAAATATAGGTACTCCTGGACTTAGGACCATTGGTACTTTTGGGTGTAGATTGTAACTCCCTACGTTCACTGAATGGAGGGAATTACAACCTATGTCCAAAGGTACAGCCTTTGCAACAGCCCCATGATAAAGCAATTAAAATTTGGGCCCTTGACATTTGTGCCCCACTCAATCATGCTCCAACTCACCCCCACCTGCTTATCTCTCCCCATCTCAGCCACCCACCAGCATGCATAAAGTTACTATGTACCTGGAGGCCTCAGCCTGCTCACTGGCTACTTCTTCCTACCTCATCATGCCTGGGAAGCCCAGTCCCACTCCCCAGCCCACCATGCCCTGGAGGCCTGGGCCCTCTCCCGACCCAATCACACCTGGCTCCACTTACTTTTGACTTTTTTCTGCAGCTGTGGATAGGCAGGCTCAGCCAATGCAAGGCTAGAAAGCTAGCAGTTGGGATCTTTGTGAAGGTTAGAAAAACACTTTCTACTTTTTCACTAGGTTTCTAGCTACACCTCCCATTGGCTGAGTGGTTAGAAGCTGCAGAAAAAGACAAATGTAAGTGGACCTGGATATGGTGAGATAGGTAGAAGACACAGGTCTCCTGGCAGGTTTCTGCATACTGATGGGTCCTGTAGTCAGCCAAAGCCTCCCAACCCATGCCCAGTTTCCACACACCAATAACTGCTAAACTTCCCAGGTCTCCCCTACCTCCTGAGGCGCCCCTGCATGATCCTTTAATGACTGCAACTGGGAGAGCTAGGATTGAGTTTATTGAGTGAAGTCATGGTGTTTCATTTAACAACCACTTCACTCAACAACTGAGATTCCAGTCCCAACTGTACTCATACATTCAGGATTATCTATAAGATTATAAGCACAGTCACTTAATAACTGATTTGCCATTCCCAACTGTGCTTGCTAAATGAAGACTATTTATACTGTTATGCCAAGTTTAATGCTTATATGTACTGAGCTCTTGCATGTTGTCAGCATGTAGGAAGTCTTTGCTGCTTACCTGTATTTGTGTTTACTGCATTCCTACACAGCCTTATTTCCTATGCTATAGTGCTCTTCTTATGCAGTATGTTTTTATATGTTGCAGTGTTTGTATATACAACTTATACACAGTGTACATAATAATGCATATCTCAGTGCTGTTTTCCCTTGATTACTGCCGCATCGTAATCTTAATCTTAATTTGCCTAGGGCATACTCCTAAATTTTGCTTTGTATATTTTCATAGGATGTTCTTCTCTGTTTTATTATTATTATTATTGCTTGCTTTTCTTGTTGCATGCTTTTGGATATGTTTAAAATAAGGGTTGGACTGAGTAGCCTGACTTGGTGTTAATTTTCAGTTTTTGGCTTGCACCACTTTGTCTGCTTATATCTCTTCTGCTTGTATCCGGTTGCCTTTGTTGCCTTTATGATAATAGATTATATGGCAGAGTTGCTGAAAATATTCTCAGCCTTAACTTCCATCATTGAAACAAACAAACAAACAAACAAAAAAGGTCTTTCTTGAATTACGTTTTAAGCACTTGGACAAATTATGAATTTAAAGAAGTAGTCAAGGATTTAAAAAAAAACTTATTAAGACATTGGATGGGGAATATTGGGCATTTATTCATCCATTTATTTGAAAAGTAACTGATGTTGATAGATATAATGAGTCAGGCAGTTTGGCCGTCATGGTAGAAGAAAAGTGACTATGTACTGTTCTCCCTACCCTGCAGTCCTAAGATCTTATTGATTTATTGGCTTTTCCTAAAAGTTGTGTTGTTGTAAGGTGTTCTGGGGAATGTGAAGTTAATAACATTAGTACATCAAACATTGATTCTAAATATGGATTTTCTATCATTGGCATGACAGAAGTGTAGCAAGTATAGCAATTTTCTATCATTCTGTCCAACAGAAGTGTAGCAAGTTGCGATTTATTATAGATAATGTATCATATGGAGGTGAGGTGGGCAGTGGCTCAGCAGGTAAGACGTTAAGCTTGTTGGCTGGAAAGCCACAGAAACAGGGTGGGCTCCCATCCTTGCCCCAACACCTACCAACCTAGCAGTTCAAAAGCCTACAAATGCAAGTAGATAAATAGATACCACATTGGTGGAAGCACCCTGTGATATCATGCTGGCCACATGATCACAGAAATGTCTTTGGACAGCGCTGGCTCAATGGTCTTGAAACAGAGATGAGCAAAATCCCTAGAGTCATCAACGACTAGTGGAGTAAAATCTGCAGGGACTCCTTTATCTTTACTTTTAATGTATCACACATCTGCTATGTATAAGGATGGGTTATGGTCGTTAAGGTTCTCACATCTAATCTGAATTAAGTGAATCACTACAAATTACTTATATTTATATATTTGTACTCTTCCTTAATTGAAGAACATTTTCTCTGACTCTATTTTTTTGAACAGGAAAAACTGTTTTTGTAAATCAAATTTTCATTACTGTAGTTTAAAAAAAAATTTCATAGTAATTTGAATGTAAATAAACAAAGCACTTATATGTTAAGCACAGTATAAGTGGTGTGCATTGTGAATTGTAGTCAACCTACAATACATCCTCCCACTTTTAAAAAAATTAGTTGTGTTGTTTTTAAAGAAAAAAATCAAAAAAATCTTCACTTTAAAGAAAAGGCATTTTGTGCCCCAGAAAGCAGGAAAAAAGGGTAAATTAACATCCATTATTGCTGTGCCATATAAGGTGTGGACCTACCCTATTAAGTTTGCTTGCAACTTCTCTGTGAACCTATCTTAGTTGATTAGCTCCAAATAATCTTTTTTGAAACCTGGGGAAAAAATTAAATTCAAGGAAATGTAGGTCACTAGTGCATTGCTTTTCTGTTTTCTTTCCTATCCTTTCAAGCTAGGGAAAAAGTGCATGTGCTAGTACTATTGAAACGTATATGAAAGAGCAAACAAATCTGATAGAAATTATCTAGTGTTCTATTTGTTTGGAAACGTTCTTTACATTTATGTTTCAGTTACCTATATGATTTTTTTTAACAGAGGAATTCCTGGGAGGAAATGTGGCACAATAATACTGACAGCAGAGGAACTGAACTGTTGCCGGGTAAATTAAAAAAAATTGTTCACTGTGTAGCATAACCAGTCATTCTCTTATCAGCTTAACCTTACATCACAGGATTGTTGTGGGGAAAAGTAGAAAGAAGGTGCATGGTACACAGTGCCTTTTGCTAATGGATGAAAGGTAGGGAGGGAAGGAACAAAGGAAAATGTTCTCTAATAGTTAACTGGAATCAATAAAAACAATTTCCCCTTGACTATAATTCATTACAGTAGCAACCAATTCCCTAAAAATGTGATGGTTCTCTAAAGCTGAAAAGATTCTAGAGAAGAGATTCGCTAGAACCCCAAAAACAAAAAAAGGTCAAATCTTAGCCCCATCTTGCTATGATTGCATGGATCCTAGGAGCTCTTGTATGGTGCTTTTCACTCTTAATCTTTACCTTGAAAAGTATCCACAAACCAAAAGAAGCTTCTTCTGAATATCAGCATTATTTTCTAAATGACTACTGAATTACAATCCTATGTCATTGCATTACGAGCTACTACAAATCCACAATATTGCTATTAGAAGGCATCGTGATTGGAAAAGCAGAAGTCACTTGCTATCTGAAATTTTCCAGCCAATAGTTCCGAAACAAGAAATATATTTATCTAGCTCGCAAGACAGAGGGAGAGAGCAGTCACTGCCTCTTTGGGAGTATATTTTTGGTGATGCCTTAACCAGACACCTCAGTGTGGGTGGAACAATTGATCTAGCAATGGCAGCGGTAATGGTATTATGGCCACTAGTATGGCTACTTCAGTGAAGCAGGTTGCTGACCTCTGATGTTTTTCTCAAATTGGAATTTTCTTAGGGAATGTAGCAACATTTTCACTCCATTTCCAGTATCAAAACACTCAGATGTTTTCCTTCAACAATCTTTATTTCTGAGAATGAACAAGGAATATCATGATTCAGTTTGTTGTCTGCCCAGCTACTCAAAAGAGAGTTCTGAAATTCACTCTTGCCCCCCTGAGCTGCCATAAATCCAGAAACACTGACTCTGATGTGTCTTTATTTTTCAATCTCACTTGTAACTTTCCCCCATAGCGACCCTGGGCTTAAAATGTATATCATTCCATCTTAGTATTAAAAATACAGGCAACTAATAAAGGTTTTAAAAACCTTCATTAACTTTATTCTAACTTTATTCTAAGCTATTAGAATATTAAAAAATTAAATTGTGCATATTTTTATGTAAATTGTTCTCTGTGATTTATGAATTAATATTTCTGTTATCCCTTTATTTTTTTAGGAAGCTGTTTTGATGCAATTTTGTGCAAACAAATTAGACAAGAAAGATTTTTTTGGGAAATCTGATCCCTTCCTGGTATTTTTTCGTAGCAATGAAGATGGCAGGTAGATGTTCTCATTTGTTCTGCTAAATATTTAGTCTTAGAAGCTTTAATAGTGATTACTGGATTGTCTTCATAATCTTATGAAAAGTTTTCTCCTTACTTTCATAGCGTTATCAGCTTTTCTTTATGGATCAATATCCCTCTAAAATATCCCTGTAAAAACAGTAGTATCTATAAGAGAGATCTAGTTGTCTCAGTGGACCACCACTTCAGTATGAGCAAACAGCGTGCTGCAGCTGCCAAAAAAGCCGATGCAGTCCTGAGCTGCATCAACAGAGGTAGAGCATCAAGATCATGAGAAGTTACAATACCACTTTATATTAAATATTAAAGCCATTTCTGATTATCATGACACAAAAAAGATGCTAAGAGTCTAGAAAGTATGCAGAGTACAGCAACAAAAATAATAAATCGTCTAGAAGCTAAATCAAATGATAGTGGTTGAGGTAGTTAGTATGTCTAGCCTATCAAAGAGAAGGATTAGGGGAACATGTTACTGTCTTCTAGTACTTGGGGGGCTTTCATAATGAAGAGGGCATTGGCTTATTTATCAAAGCAATAGAATGCAGAACAAGAAGTAATGGGTAGATTCTTGTTAAAGAGAGATCCAATCTAGAAGTAAGGTTAATTTTTTTTTGACAGTGAGAACAATTAATCAATGAAACAGCTTGCTTCCTGGAGTTATGGGTGCTCTTATCACCGGAGATTTTCAAAAATAGATTGGACAACCATTTGCCCAGAATGGTATAGGATCTCTTGCGATGTGCAAGGGGTTGGATTAGAAGATCACTGAGGTCATTTACAATTTATAATTCTATGTTCTGTGTAATTTAAACTTGTTGATTATGAAAGAACATGTAATTCCCCAGTGATTTGTGATGTTAGGTAGAGGGAAAAGTTGTAATTAGATACCATCTCCAAAGCTATAAAAACACAAAGTTATTACAATCCTCTGCTTTGCTTGCTTTGATTTCTATTATCTTTCTCTTCTGCACTGATCATGTTTTTTTAAATTTACAAATGTTCATTCAAACTATGAGACATCAGATCTTTCAGAGTTTTTCCTGATGGCAGATAATAAATACAAAGTAAAAAAAATTTTTTTTGTTTAGTTTCACAATCTGCCACAAGACAGAAGTTATAAAGAACACTTTAAATCCAGTATGGCAGGCATTCAAGATATCAATCAGAGCACTTTGTAATGGAGATTATGACCGGTAAGTGAAGCAATTTTTGTTTAAATGTGTCAAAATGTTTATAAGGTTGTTTATTTTAGTTGAATCCTTTTAAAAACCTTTTAAAATCCTTTTTAAAAATTTTGAATTCATAATAAATATTAATATTTTATTACTTATTTTATTACTTATGTGAATGTCTGCCAACCCAGTCTGATGTACATGTTTACTTAGATGTAAAAGCCAATAATCCCATATAATGTTAAATTAGTGTTCATAAGAGTACAGCCTAAATGAAATAGAGAACATTTTTAGTACAATAAGTGCTATTCTTTCTACAGATGATTGACAAGCAGATAAAAAGCAAAATGTCAGGAAACAAGAAATTACTGCTGCTAGTACACTAAGATATTAATTACTGCTCTGTGTTATTAAAAAGTAAACATTGATGATGATTCTTTCCTCAAGCCAAACTCTTTATTAAATTTCATGGAAATGTCTTCTTGCTTAAAATAGATTGGATAAAAATAAGACTAAGAAGCTTCAACAGAATACATGGTACTCTCATTCATTTCATAACATCTATCATATCAAGAGATATGAATCTTGAGTACTACATTCAGTGCTTCTGATAAATAAATTCGATTTAGGTGATTGCCAACATTACTGATACAATCGCTACTTCAACTGATCTATCTTCTCTTCCCCCTTTGCCACCTTCAGTGTGAAACTTCAGGCTACATTATAAGCCACAGAATGGAGGAGGAAAGTTTCAGAGCAGTCTGTCAAGGTATTCTGAACTAAACCAAGTGAAGAAAAAATAGCATTTGCAGTTGACAAAATGAGTTACATGTTTGCATAGAAAATCTGCTGACTTTCCTTTTCTTCATTTCATTGTCAGAATAATGTCCCCCCCCCACCCCAAACCAGAGAGATAAATTAATTATAATATATTTTCAATGCAGAAATACTGAATTATGTAGATTAACCTTAATATTTGTAAAAAAACAAACAAATATTTAGGAGACTTGTTCAATCTCACATATTTGTCTCTGGACACTTGACATCTTCAATTAATATGCCAGACTTCTGCTTTCTTAAAAAGACATCGTGTTTTCACTAGTCAGTTTTCTTTGCTTTTTATGAGTGCCATCCATTGATGGAATGCAAAATATTAATCTAGTGCACACATAAAAATCCTATGAGTTGTTTGTGTGCAGTTTATGTGGTAATACTTATATCAATATTTATCTAGACAAGTACAAATGATTATAAATGATATTATTTAAATAGTCCTGGTTTTTGTATGGAAATTAGTTGTAAGTCCCAACCAATTTTCAGCTGAAACAGAATTGAAAAAAGTTATGGGCATGTCTGTAATATAAAGTCATTGATTTTGGAGATCTGATAGCAATGATTATTCTTGATAGACTTAATATGTTACTTTAAAAAAACCTGAGAAATACAATTTAACTTGCCATGAAATATGCACTAAAATATTTCTTTTTGAAAGTAGGCAGTTCAATTAAAATTATGGCTACAGTTCAAATTGACATGGACTAGAAAGAGTATTCTTACAGAAAATGCTAATATATTCTGTGGTTTGAAATATATAGCTTTCTGCATCGTTAATTTGTACTACTTTGAACTTTAAATTTATGAATAATATGGTTAACCATATATATAGACAACATTTAACATTAGTGATTCAAAGTAGCTAGACATAATTCCTCACAAGCAGCTTCATTAATTTATTGTATGTCTGAACTGCCTTCCTCCGTAAATTCTGAGGAAGGCGAAGTGACTCGAAATGATCTATTGATGTTTAAGAATCCAATCTGGACAAGTTGATAGGCTTCATCTGACTTGGAAATGAGAAAGAGGTTAAAGCAGTTTTAAAAATCATTGATTTCTTTATTCATGACGCAAATTCAATGAAACATTCTTTCAGGGAAACATTCCTTCATCTTATCAAAGCAGCAGTAGTAGTATAGGCTATTATGAGGAGATTTGCAAAGCTGAAATCTTTATTAGTATTTCAAGATGAATATAATTTATAAAACTGTGGCTTCCCATTAAGCAAGATGGTTAATGTTGTATGATATCCATTCTTGTGAATGAAGAATTTGTTCCTGCCCCTGAAATATTTCTCTGAGAGTAGATCCAACAATCCACATAATTCCAATTGAGTATTCTTTTAGCATAATCTAAAATATCATACAGATAGTTTTATATACTCTAGCAGCAATATCTGCCTCATTGCTACATCTGCCTGTCAGTCATCTATGGAATGAGAAGTTGGGATAATTGGGCCTATCCTCAGAGAAATGTGTTTTTCAGGTAGGGAAAAATCTTAATTATTTGTTTCATGTATACAATTTGATTAAAAATATTTTGTTTCATTACATTTATGTAGTTTTGATCATCTGCCATTTCTTTACATTATATACCTGTAGATCCTTTTACATTCTACCCATGCTTGTTTCTTCCTAAGTCATAAAAATAATAGAATGACTGCTAAAAGTTACCAAATGAATAAGAACAGATATTGAATGCTTTATGCCAATGACTGAAGAGTTGGTTGTTCCTTAACCATGTACTGATGTATTTGTTTAATTAAAAAGTTTAGTATTTCGGTTTATTTAAAATACGAAATATTTACATTAGCTCATTCCCTCATTGCAATAAAATCTAAGTTACATAGATCAGTTTGAGTGAAATAATTACGTTAAAGCCAAGTGTTCATTAAACTTGTCAACTGATATAATTTATGTTATTTGCATCAATTTACTTCATTTATTTTTTAACATTTGTATTATGTAAATAATTTTATGTAAATTATGTGAATTACATAATTATATAAATGTTATCAATAAATGTAAATGACATATATATTACAGCAGTTGCCTAGATTGTTTTGCGAACAATGGATTTTATTATTTGAAAATTAAATCTCATCTGAAATTCTGTCTGTTATATCTGAAATCTACTGAAGAAGAACTACAAAATTGAGGTTTTACTCTATCTTCTCCCCTGTGGAACCTTATATTTGGATACCCACTTTTGGAATATCAGGCAGGTTAAATAAGATGTATATTTTTCTCAGTCAAAGAAAGAAAAATTGGCTAGATTTTTTAGTAACTACTTGGATTTTAAAGATTTTTTATAATGATCTTAGATTCAATTGTACATCATCTTAATGCTTGCCTCTTGAAAGGATATCTTGAGACTTCTATAAATGAATTATATTGCCCTGTACATTTGAGCAAAATGATTGGCAGTGATAGTGCAGTTGCAATAATGTATTTTTTTTACTCTAGAATGTTTTCTTTATTTTTTTACAGAACAATTAAGATAGAAGTGTATGACTGGGATAGAGATGGAAGGTAATTATTATATGCACCACTAAATGTACAGAAGATACAGTGTTACTTATATTTTTAATGCTAGCTATTTGGGTATTATGAAGGTGCATTTATCAATTAATTTTACTGAAATATTTAAGATTGGAACATGCTTATTAAGAGAAAAGACATGAGTCTTAGCAACTCTTACTGCTTGCCATTTTCTTACTTCTGCTATCATTTATACATAAATACACAAATACATATGTACATATACTGTACTTCTACACTGAGCATACTGATGTGTGGAAAAAATTCTGATAAAATGCATTTGCCCCTTCACTTTTGAGAGACATGCTTTGAATTTTTATTTCTTTTAGCATATAGGATCCCAACCCTTTAGACATCAGGGATCAGTTTCATGGAAGACAATTTTTCCACAGACCAGGGGGAGGTGGAGGATAATTTTGGTTTTGCTCACTCACCCACCGCTTACTTCCAGCTGTGTGGCCCAGTTTCTAATAAGCTATGGACTCGGGGGTTGGAGACCCTTCTTTTAGTAAAAAAAGAAAAGTTAATTTTTGAAAAGTGGCTGATGTGATATTTTTATCAAGAATCAAACTCTTATTTTTTGATGCTTTTGATCCTTCTTTAAAGAAAAAATAGTGACTTAACAACAAAACATTTGGCTCCTTCTTTTAAGTATATATACACTCCACAGCACCATTAACTACTTTGCCTCCCTATCCAATTAATTGGCTGTCCCCCAAGCTAAGTATTTTATGGATCACTGCCCTAATTGTTTCTTGGCCAGCAGGTCTCTAAAATTTGCTACTTCAAACATTAGCACTGACTTTCTGAATCTTTAATTTCTGTTAATAACAGTGTGGTGTTATAGAAGGTCAACTAGTGGCCAAGTGCATACTATTAAGAATATGAACATTGCAAAGAGCTACTATTATTATTAAGTTTATAGAGATTTGAAATATTGAAATCAATAGTCTCCAAAATTGTGAACAATTTATTTTAAAAAAACTTGGGCAAATATATGTGTCATTGTATTGTAATGCTTGATTCTATTAATGTGAATATTTCTTTGTTTTTTCTAGTCATGATTTTATTGGAGAATTCACCACAAGTTATAGGGAATTGTCTAGAGGACAGTCACAGTTTAATGTATATGAGGTAAAGAGTTAAATTGATTTCCCCCGCTCTCTCTGTATCTTTCCTAATTTTAAGAAATTAATACTCATCACCTCAAATCTTTACTTAAAGTTTATTAGAGAAATTGAGAAAAGGTAAAAACAGTCTTTGGAACCTATCTACTCTTTTCTTCTCCCATTACTTAGGTATATTAGTTTAACTAAAAAGATAATTTGTTCACTACAAAAAAATCAGGATTTTACAGAATTAAAATTAATTTCTTTTTAAACCCTTTACACCTTACCAATTAAGACTTATTATTTAAAGTATGATATATTATATACTTAATTTAAAAGCATAAAAATCTCTTAAATGCAGTATTATATATAGTTGTAATGTTAAACATAACAAGTACTTTTAAAAGTCTAAACCAGAGTTCCCCAAAGTGGTCATTATCAGTCCCAAGGACAATGGGGTTATGCATTCTTGGTTTGTTATTATTCTTTGCAATGTTATTAGTTAAACACTATTAAATTATTTTTATATAATAAACATTTGGAGTTGGTGAACGATCTAAAACTTCTTGAAGAGGTCAATGTATTCAAGAAGTTGAGGACCCCGGTCTATGTTTGAGAGAAATATTTGGGAATGTATCCCTTTTTGTCTTGGAATTACTCTTAACATCTGTCTTAATCATTATCAAGTGATGAAAATCTACAGATGCACTCCACAAAAATGTCCCAAAAGTGCTTTTTTCCAAAAGGCAACTGAAGTTTCTTGATTTTTTATTTGAAAACATTTTTCTTCTCATCCAAGAAGTTTAGATGAATCCTGCTGTTGTGCCACTAGTCAATCCTATTTACATAGGATTAAAATAGGAGATAGCACAGAGTCAAAAACAGATCATGCAACAAATCTTATTAGTTGCATTCTTTGACAAAGTGACTAAAGTAGTGGGTCAGGGAAATTATGCGGAGATAATATATTTGGATTTCTGTAAGGCATTTGACAAAATAAAACACAGTCTACTTCCTGGTAAGCTAGAAAAATGTGGGATAGACAGTATCAGCACCAGGTGGATATTTAACAGACTAACAAAACACACTCAACATGTAGTCCTTAATGGAACTACATCTACATGGAGGGAAGTAAGCAGTGGAGTACCCCAAGTTCTGTCTTGGGTCCAATGCTCTTCAATATCTTCGTAAGTTGTTTAGATGAGGGAATAAAAAGGGAACTGATTAAATTTGCAGATTGATTACAAGCTGACAAAAATAGCCAAAACCTCAGAAGATAGGCTCAATATCCAGATGGATGGAGGCTAAAACAGAAGAAAAGTTGCAGGAACTGGGTATGTTTACTATACCCAGTTCCTGCAACTGTGTGAAGAGAAAGACTAGAGGTGACTTGATATAGTAGTGTTCCAATATTTGAGGGGATGCCACAAAAAAGAGGGGAACATCTTATTTACCAGAAGCACAAGAAGAAGCAATAGATGGAAACTAACCAAGGAGAGGAGCAGCCTAGAACTAAGGAGAAATTGCCTAACAATGAGAACAACAAGTGGAACAGCTTGCCTTCAGAGATTGTGAGTGTTCCATCGCTGGAGATTTTTAAGAAGACACTAGACAGCCATTTGTCTAAAATGGTATAGGGTCTCCTGCTCGAGCAGGGAGTTGGACTTGAAGGTCTCCTAGATCCTTTGCAACTCTGATGATGATCTACATTCTAGAGTTATTTAGAGGGTCTTTATTCCCTATAACATTCAGGGTTTTCCACGACAATGCGCTCAGAATATTTTAATAATACTTTTCAATGTGACACAATCACTGAAACATTCAAAGTTATGTATTCTCCTAGGATAACATGTTATATCTCTACTCTGTGCAGTGGTTTGGTGGCCAGTTTTCTTCTGTCAACGGTCTTCTCACTTCACATTCCAGACCTTTTGCACTACATCAGGGGTATCAAACTCGAATTTCATTGAGGGCCGCATTGGGGAGGTGGAGGACGTGGCCAAGGGGGGCATGACCAGTTCAACATCAGTCGTATTGGGGGCGCCTGTGGCGGCCCGAGCATTCTGCCAGCAAAAACGCAGTCCCGAGCTCCATTTCGGGTTGTGACAGCCTTCTGCAACGCTCTGCCAGTGAAAACCGAGCTCCATTTTCACTGGCTGTGGCACCGCAGGCTAGTCCTTCACTTTTCCAGGGCAGCCTTTGAGTTTTTGACACCCCTTCACTATATCATCCAGATGAATGACAGGAATTAACCCTTTCTATTTCATCATTACTGTTGAATTAATTTTATTCTCATTCCCTCACAATCAGGATGAGTCCAAAGTTAGTTAATGCCAATCTTATTGCAAGCCTCATTGTTTCATTGACAGTCAACGGGATTCTCCCTTACTACTTTAGAAACTACAATTAAAAAAACCTACAATTCTTACTTTCCCATCCTTCCATAATTAACTCCAAAGAAAAAGATACAATAGCAGCCAAGGGAGCCCCTGCAAATTCATATTTGCTTTTGAAAAGTTAGTTGTTTGGGAAACTGTGTATAGTGGATGTTAAAGGGATGCAGTTGAATTCTAAAGGTGTATGAAACAAAAAAAACTTGCATTAATATTGAATATATTTTATTTACTTCCTAGGTAATAAATCCAAAGAAAAAAGCAAAAAAGAAAAAGTATGTTAATTCAGGAACAGTTAAGTGTCTGTTTTTATTACTTCATTTCCATCCTTTGTATGTATGCCGAAGTAAGTTATAGTTTGTTGCACAGTCAGCCAGCTGTTCAGATTGAATTTGGCGTTTTTGTCTGTCTAACAAGTTCTTCCCAAGGACCTGGGACAGGCAGGTGTGACTGTTTTATGGTGTTATCATATTGCAGGATGTCAGCTGTTCCGAGCAATTGGCTGGTGGTGAATTTGTCAATATTTATTAAATTGATTTGCCACACACTCCTGCCATAAGGTGACTCAGGACAACTTACAACATTATAATGAAAGCATAAATATATAAAATCACATTAAAATTACTGCAGTTAAATTCTAGAAGAGTTTGCATAAGGAGCCTCCAAAATGTATCATCACTGAGTTTAAGATTGCTCAAAATATTACAAATAGTGAGTAAGACTTGGTCTGGTACAGTTTTGAGATTTTCACTTAAGACTTAACATAGTCTGGTTAAAATGCTTAGAGATCAATATAAAGCCTGAATAATTTTCTGTCCTAGGAAATAGTGATTAAATTGTCAGTAATAAAATTCATATGTGAAAGTGGTGAAGGTCTTTTAATAAATGTGTCATTTAGCAGAAACCAATAAATTCTTCCAAACCATTTCAGAAAATAATTACAAATGGCTCAGTTATTCTGGAGAAACAAAAGCAGATAACTGTACTACTGTTCTTATTCACACATACAAAGTGAAACTAGGAATAATAACCTTGAACTTTGAAAGTTTTGCCTCTCCATCTTTTATTTTGCTATTTACACAGTTGGCAATCATTAATGCTAGATCAAGCAGTACTTTTAAAACATTAATTTAGGAGGTAATGCCAGTGATCTCTGAAAACAAAAGTGCATGCATGCAGTTGGATGGACAGAAGCTTTATTTCAGTCATTGACCAATAAAATTACATTCATTAAAATGAACAATATAAAAAGTATACCCTTAACAAGAACTATTAGTAACCTTTTGTGGGCAAAGCTTACACATAAATGTAGTAAATGGTTCCTATTTTTAGAGAAACAAATTTGTTTTAATTGTTTAATAGTGAAAAAAAAAATGTGTACCCTGAAAATTTAAGTAATAGAAGATAATTTGTGATTGTCTTGGTAGAACGTGGCAATAACATGGGCTATGGTTTCTATGATATTTATTTATTTATTTATTTATTCGATTTATATACCGCCCCCCTCTCCCCAAAGGGACTCGGGGTGGTGAACAGCCAATAAAATACATATACAGAACACATATAAAGCATACAACATGATAATATTAAAATTTAAAAAATTGAATATAGTATGGCTCTAATTAAAAATATAAACAAGAGTTAAAAGAGATTAAAACCAGGTTAAAATTTAAAAGACCCCTAGGCCAGTCCGGCCTGCCAAAATAGGTAACCGATGGAAGGCCATGAGATCAGGGGCGTCCCTTACCTCCGGGGGTAATTCATTCCAGAGAGGGGGTGCTCCCAATGAGAAGGCCTGTGCCCTCGGAGTCGCCAGCCGTCCAGCCGGCGGCACCCCGAGGAGACCGACTCTATGGGAGCGTACCAGTCGGTGGGAAGCCGATGGTGGCAGGAGGCGGTCTCGCAAGTATCCCAGTCCCGAGCCATGGAGCGCTTTAAAGATAGTGACCAAGACTTTGAAGCGCACCTGGAGGGCCACCAGGAGCCAATGCAGCGCGCACAGAAGTGGCATAACATGGGAGCCCCTAGGAGCTCCCATTACCACCCTCGCAGCTGCATTCTGCACCAACTGGAGCCTCCGGATGCTCTTCAAAGGCAGCCCCATGTAGAGAGCATTGGCATAGTCTAGGCGGGAAGTCACCAGGGCGGAGGTGACCGTGCAAAGCGCATCCCGATCCAGAAAAGGCCGCAACTGGTAGATCTTATGGACCTGGCCAAAAGCCCCCCTGGCGACGGCCGCCACATGGTCTTCCAATGACAGCCGCACATCCAGGAGGACACCCAGATTGCGGGCCCTCTCTGTGGGGGCAAGAATTCCCCCCCCCCACAGCCAGCGATGGAACCAGCTGGCTGTACCGGGGTGCTGGGAAGCACAGCCACTCAGTCTTAGATGGGTTGAGCTGAAGCCTGTTCCGCCCCATCCAACACCGCACAGCCTCCAGGCACCAGGTCATCACTTCGACGGCTTCATCGGGGTGGATATATATGGATATATCCATATCATAGAGGCAATACTGTGTTTCAAATGGGATTTTCCTATATTTCCCTTTCAAGACAGTTGTGTGGAGAGCATTAAATCAAGTTAAAATAAGGCTCATCTCAATTTGGAAACAGTAATTGATGTAAATGTGAGGTTGGTTTAGGCAGTCATTGGGTTATTTGCATAATAATATTATTAAAGTAGCAATTTCTGTTGACCTTCTGTATCTAGGTAAGATCCTTTGCCATAGTATTGATCTAGTTTGATCTGACTCTAAGGTTGGGATGGCATCATTGGAGAATCCATAGAGACTCCGTTTCTTTTGGATCACTATTTCCCAGGAAGTTTGAGATAGTTTGCCAGTATTACATGGATCAGAGGCATACAGTCTGAGTCCACTTGCTTGCATTACAGGAATTGATAGGAGAAATCCTCCAAACAGAGGTGTCAAGGGAAATGACAGGACTTTTCTCAATAGTTGTGGATTTTGTAAAGTGGAGAAAAAAATTGTTACTGATACATACCAGGATCAAAAATTTTCACTAAACTGTATAATGAAAAGTTTTAAATAAATATAAACTTTTCTAATTTAAAACAGTATTTCAGTATTCTAAAAATGAATGTTCTTTATATGGCTGTTTTGAAAATTAATGTTCATTACTTCTTACGTATTATTTGTTCTCAGGTAACATTACTTTCCTTCCTAGTGGAAACAGAAGTTTCATTTCTCGACTATATTAAAGGAGGGTAAGTAAATACTCCAGAAAATTGATTAAAAACAAGATTTTACTTCCATTAAGAATAAAATAGGAGCATAAATAGCTTTTCTTTGTACTAATTTCTTATAGACACATTGTTTTAGGTATGGTTGTCAGGTCTCTGTCAAATATAAAGATATAATACTACTAGAATATGTTTATTAGGACACGAAAAATCAGAAATATTATAGCAAAACTATAAAGCCATTATAAAAAATTCCAGTGACTTCTGTATCAAATGCAAATTCTATTTATACTACAATGAGTATTCAAATTTCTTGTGCCTCTTTCTCCTGCTGTTCTTTATGTAAAGGCTAAAAGTAATTACTTGTGGTACCAGCCTGATGTAGGTACCAGTCTTCCAATCATGTGAGATCTAACTTTCAAACAGTATAAAAGAATATCACAACTTAGGAATTTGGATTGTTATTATAAATATTTTATTATATTTTATTTATTTTATTATAAATATTATTAAGAATAGTAAATAAATAATATATGCTGTGTGATGCTGTGACCTTGGTTGTTTTCCTGCAGATGTTTCATTACCAAACAAGGTAATATCATCAGTGCTAGAAGGGAGTGGGATTTATTAAATTATATTAATACGGGAGAACACAGTTCAGAAATGCAACTAAATCAATAAATTATCAACCATCTGATAGATTTAAATGTTAAAACATCCACTCAAATAAAAATATGTAGCAAAAAAATTTAAAAAACACCAAGGTCTCAAAATTAATTTATAATAAGTAATACTAAGTAATAATTAAGTAATACCATAGTAAAGCATAGCTTATCATTTTGAGGATATGCTATTATGTCCTAATTGAACTATTCACATGTAGATCTGGTTGTTCATGCCATTTTAAATCTTTCAGAAATTACAAACTACTAGGATTGTTACACTAAGTTGTTTTGTTTTATTTTGCATGATTGTTTAGCATTTGACCTAAACACGGCTTTTGAAATCTGAAAGCCTGTTTTTGCTTTCTGACATTTAAATTAAAGGTATTAGATATTTAGTATATGGTTTGTATGTACTATCCAGGTGAGGATTTATCTGTCATAGGCCTCTACATTTTTTAATGAAATGATGTACTTTTCACTTATAAATTATTTTTAGTAGTTGTATTAAAATTGCAATATATTTGTCTCAAGTCACATGGATTAATCCTTTGTGAGGGGATTATACTTTTAATTGTGATCATCTGCCTAAATGTATACACACGCTTAAAAATAAGGAATGCTCCAAAGATATGACTGTCTTATATAAGTTCATACTCTTTTGAATGCCATTTTCATAATAAAAGTTTCGTTCTACTTTCTAAAAGATAATATATTCAGTATAACTTTAATTTTTAAACAATGCAGCTTGTCGTTTATATATGGGAATATTTATAATTTAGAATATTTTATTGATTTTTTTCTTATTATATTCCTCATATACTAAACCTCAATCTTAAACAATTTGCATCATTTATGCTTTCTTTCAATAGGACTCAAATCAATTTCACCGTGGCTATTGATTTTACAGCTTCAAATGGTAAGAGTTCTGTAGTTTATTCACTTAAGTTGAGCATACCATTCAGCTTTCTAAACATTTCAATTGTGGGAAATATTTTGAGGTTATATGCTTTCATTTTGGCTTACCATATTCCAAAAGCTTAATGCAAATAAATTACAGTGGTTTGGAAGCAAAAGTTCCTTATCTAAATAGAAAAGTGCTAATGACTTCATTCTGCATATTCCCACATTATGGTAAGGATTTCCTAATCTTAATAGGCGTTGTTTCAGGAGGCATTGAATGATGAAGCAAGAAGGGAGGAAATAAAGTCCTTTTATTAGAGACATTTCTGTCTATAGAAATGTGGATCTAAGCCAGTACATTCAAACTGAGAATGCATTATTAAGCACTCTAGAGAGAGTTTTTTGTTTTGTTTGCTGTGAAAAATGCTGTGCTGTATTTCAGTAATCTAGCATTGACTGCCTAAATTCCTTTCTGATATATTATTAGAAAAAGATGGGAAGCCTTATGTTTCTGAAAGCTTTTAATTATCTTACTCACGAGGACTATTAAAATGCTATTTATTTTTGGCATTGTATGTTTATAATCATTGTTATTTACAGTAAAAAATCAAGTCTAAATCTAGATTTGCAATATATCTATAGAATATGGTTATATTCGTATGCAATTTATGGTAATAATTTATATATACAAACACAAAGATGGCTGTTTAGGCTTGTTCTATAAAACCAGAAATCTGTGGTTTTATATGATTAAAAAAGATACGAATGAACCTAGATCTTGGAATCACAAGATGATGCCTCCTCCCCTTCTTTCTATCAATATTGCTGGAAGGAATAGTTTTATTAATTACACTTGCCATATATTATGAAATACTAACCCTGCTCAATTTTAATTATTTTTAATTAACTTGAAGGCAGCTTTTGTTGCTTATTTTTGTTTTCAAAGACAAATGAGCTCATGAAGCCTAGCAGAAAAATTAAAGAAATCAAGTGGTTGGGCTATAGAAGACTTCCAAGGTCCCTTCCAGCCCTGTGATTGTACAATTCTTCACATAAACTTAGGAGGTTTAAAATCATCCACAGGCTCTAATGCTTACAGTGAAATATGGACATCTGTTTTGGACGTGATTATGTAAAATTTTAGATACTTTTCATAAAGACATTTTTAAAAGGTTCTCTTTATTTTTAGAACCTGAAGCAGGTTTATCTGAAGCCTCTGATTTAGAGATAAGTTAGTCTCTCAATCTCCATTTCTCTATTTTGGTGACTATACTAGACTATCCAACCTCTGGATCGAACTGTTGTTGCACAATTTTCAAATTTAGCAAAATTAAAATTGCCATGATTGAATATAATTTTAAAAATGGCCAAAGCAATATACCTCTGTGCCCATTTAGCCCACTAAATTCTTAAATTGAATATAGTAAAAACATACTTGAAGAAATACTTAACTTTGCTGTCCACATTTTGGAAAAGTTGGATAGCTTTTTCATCACTAACAAATTTATTGTCTAAGTCTGTTTTATTCACATGGAAAAGAAAGCAGCCTTTGATGAAATAATAGGGATTCAATTCCCTGTGGGAGGAAGGTAATATAGTTGAGGGCAGAGAATAATCAGAAATATCTATTGATAGTACAAATAATATCTGTTAAGAAAGTAGCAATTAGAGAGATTTTTTCTCATACACTCATATCTTGGTCCTTGATTGCTTTGAAACTCATCGAATTTGGTATTCAAACATATTTTGATGACATAATTTTGTCTCGGTAGTCTGTTTGTTTGGTACTCAACATGCAAGCTAGAACTTGTCAGTGATGGTTGCTTCGTGACACGCTACCCTTTCCAGCTGAAACAAAGGGGCTTGCATTAGTCACGCAGTAGCTCTTGCCCTGTGGTCTGGTCTTAGCTTGTGGTCATTTTATGTATTTTTGCACTATTTTTCTCACTAGTACAAGTAAAGTGAAATTTTATTTATTTAATCTAAGTATTTATGTTTAGGTTTATTTTTTATGTAAAATTATACAAATGATATACAACTCTATACCACTTTTTACATATTGCCTTAAAAGTGTGCATTGTCCTTGGTTTGGGAACACATTCAATTTATTTACATTATGAGCTGTGGTGGCACAGTGGTTAGAGTGCAGTACTGCAGGCTACTTCTGCTGATCACCAGCTGCCAGCAGTTTGGCAGATAGAATCTCACCAGGCTCAAGGTTGACTCAGCATTCCATCCTTCCGAGGTGGGTAAAATGAGGACACAGATTGTTGGGGGCCATAGGCTGACTCTGTAAACCGCTTAGAGAGGGCTGGAAAGCACTGTGAAGCAGTATAGAAGTCTAAGTGCTATTGCTATTGTTCCTTATGGGAAAAATTTGTTCGGTTTTTATAATTTTTGGTATTCGTTCTGCCTCCAGGAACCAGTTAATAATGAGTACCAAGGTAGCACTGTATAGAGAATCATATAACCATATATGTACTTTACATATAAAGTCACATCTACTAAACATCCTCTACATATATTTTTTTAAAAACAGGTAACCCTGCACATCCAACATCACTTCACTACATGAATCCATACCAACTGAATGCATACGGAATGGCATTAAGGGCAGTAGGTGAAATCATTCAAGATTATGATACTGACAAAATGTTTCCAGCTCTAGGTTTTGGTGCAAAACTGCCCCCGGATGGAAGAATATCTCATGAGTTTGCCTTGGTAAGAAATTTGTTTGTTTGTTGCTCTCCTGCCCCCAAACCTCTGGTAAAAGTGCAGCTTTTAATTTTTGGAATTGAACATCTACTTCAGTTGCTAAAGGCATATCCCTGATTCATCAATATCATTCTCATTATCATGACTTAAAAGCAAACATCCCTCCTAACTTAAAATAACAATTCCTTCCAGAGACAAAATTGCATGGCCACTCTAGTAGAAGATGTTGAATTATATTTACTTATTTACTTTACTTTCCTATATCATAGTGAAATGAAATGCCTCACAAATTACTAAAATAAGCACTCTGGTGAAGTAGAGAAAAATTAGGATTTACAGTCTTGTAATTGCAGGTTGTCTTTGGTAATAGTCTTGGGATAACTAAGTGAATTTAAAAAGAAAAAGACCAGAAGGGAAGGATGTATGATCAAGGAAGCACATGTGAATTATCAAGATTCCTATCATAGTTTCTAGAATCTTGTGGCCTCATCTCCCTTCTTACCTGGATTTGGAGATTTTGAGTGGATAATGGGCAAAATGGGTGACTTAAGCTTTGCAGTTACTTAAGGAACCGCTTCATCCCTTAAAATTCCTGAAACCTATTTTGAAATACAGTTTGCCTACTTTTTTAAAGTCTTAGACGGCCCATGTAATGCTTGGTGACCTTTATCAGTCATAATACTATTTTATAAATAACATTAATATATTTTCCTGGTTTTAATTTACAGAATGGAAATCCACAAAATCCTTACTGCAATGGAATTGATGGTGTAATGGAAGCATACTATATGAGTTTAAAATCTGTGCAACTTTATGGACCAACCAACTTTGCTCCTGTTATTAATCATGTAGCAAGGTAATGAATATGTCTAATATCCAGAAATGAAACTTTATATAATAATATTCAAGATTTTTAATGTAGTTTTCATTAAAATGGAAATAGCTGCATCATGTATTTGCATTAGAATATTAAATCATTATTACATAATGTATTTATTTTAGACTATATATCTCTCTTGTCTCTTTTAATGTGAAAATTCATTTGTGTTTTTAATTCATGAATATTTAGACAAGGGAATCATTTGGGGTGCATAGGAAACAGAAACTGTTTTTGTGGGGCATTGTTTTTTTTTAACACATCATAGAACATCAGACATTCTGCCTTTCAGATCAGCTGTGGTTAAACAAAAATAAAATTTCAAATATTTTGTTATTCTGGATTTGGCTTAAAATAACCTTCAGGGATTATAGAGTGATTTTATGGATAAATGATACAGGAGTATGCTGTCTCTTTTCTTCTCTGACATTCTATCAGTTGTCTGTCCCTTCAGTTATCAAGATTTTTCCCTTCTGTCTGTCTCTCCGCATCTGCAAATGCCAGTGTTCTTGGGTTTTGTTTTGTTTTGTTTTTTGCTATTTTTACACCACCCCAAAACAAAACACTTTTGCTCAAAACATCTAGAGCACTACTATGTGCAGAATAAACTTTTTGTGCATCCATAGACTCATTTGCAATTATAACTTCATTTCAACAACAATTAGCTTATTTGCACAGTATAAACAGAATGAAGCAAAACTTCACAGTATTTTGCTCTATATCCATCATACTACATTTCAGTGGTGGCTAACCTTTTTGGGCTCCTGTGCCAAAAATTGTGCGCGTGCTCATGTGCCAGCACCCAGAAGGCAATGCATGCGTCCCCCCATGCCCCTTGCGCATGCATGCGCAATCCTCCCCGCGGCCGCTCCCTTACCTGCACTGTACCTCCCAGCTGATTTTTGGCCTGTTTGAGGCCTTTTTCAGCCTCCCAGAGGCTTGATGAAAACTTTTGCAGCCTTTGCAGGCCAAAAAATGGGCCCATTTCATAACTTGTGGTATTTCTGGAAATACAGGAAGTGACGAAACGGGCCTATTTTTTGGCCTGCAAAAGCTTTCCTCAAGTTTCCGGGATGCCAAAAAAGGGCTCAAACAGGCCAAAAATCAGCTGTGAGGCATGTGAATGCACAGTGAGGTAATTTGCCTGCAGCTCGTGTGCCGGCACAAATGGTTCTGCATGCCACAGGTTTGCCATCACAGCTATATGTTATTACCAACATAAATCACAAATATCCTGTCTTTAGACAATTAAGCTTTTCCAAGACCAGAATACTAGGAGATACAGTTCAGTTCAATTAGAAAACAGGAATTAAATCAAATGCAGCAGTTCATTGCCCACTGCCATTGTGGAATACAAGGGCCTCATAAAGCTAGAGTGGTTCAGACCCATAGCTTTTTCTTCATATAAATTAGCCATCTCTCCCCAGCACTGGATGGCCTTGAAGCTGAATCATTTGTTGAGTGTTTACATGACTGCCAAATCTGCCTTGAGAATTGCTAATTTTCTATTTTATAAATATAAGGGATCAGTATAAAAATGGAAAGAGGGACATATAATTAAGGCAGAATACCAGCATATAGGAAAAATCTGCAGAGATGAAGTCCGGAAAGCTAAGGTTCCAAATAAACCAAGACTTGCAAAAAATGTCAAAAATAATGTTAAAAGTTTGTTTCAACATGTGAAAAATAAGAAAGTCAAGGAAACTCTGAAAAATATGTATAATGACCAAGTCCAGATCAATACTACTGAAAAAGAGAAACAAGAAATCCAGGAAGAAACCAGCTTGACTACACAAAGAACTTTGATAAACTGAAAGACAAAAAGAATAAGTACAAAAAATGGCAAAAGAGATGCATAACTAAGGTAGAATACCAACAAATTAGCCCAAACTTGCAAAAATGATCAGGAAAGCAAAGACTCAGAATAAAGTAAGACTTCCAACAAATGTCAAAAATGATTCTAAAAGTTTCCTTCAACACATAAAAAACAAGAAAAAAGTCAAGGAAACAATTGGTCCACCAATGAAAAAAGATGTCAAGGAAGTAATGGGCAGTACAGAGAAATCAGAGGTATTTAATTCATTATTTGCATCTGTCTTCACGCAAAAAGGTGATGCGGTCCAACCTACCAAAAACATAACCATAAAAGATAGACTAGGAATATAATTTAAATACTCAAATGTTTTTATTTTTTGTTTTTAAAATAATTGGGTGTTTATAATTTGTTTTAGTGTTAATTAGATTCAGATTTAAAAGCATTCCAAATAGTGTTTTAATGTTAAAATGTGAGGTCTTCTTTTTTGTTTTTTAGATATGCTGCCTCAATAAAAGATGGCTCCCAGTATTTTGTTCTTCTCATTGTTACAGATGGAGTCATTTCTGATATGGCTCAGACAAAGGAGTCCATAGTGAACGTAAGTTATGTTTTGTGACAAACTCTTTTTGGGAAAATGATACAGACCACAAACAAGAAGCAAATTTTCTCTTCCTTTGTGAAAGGAGCGGATTTATTGTACTAAAGTAATCATTTTTTTTCCCAAACAAAATGGAGCAGATCCTTCCATTTTCTAAATCCGATGTCTCTGTATGTCAGTTCCTAAATCTTAATTACTTGTATCTAATTCTATGGGTGTCTTTCTCTACCTATATTTATTATTTTGATAAGTTTCTATAAAAAAAAATTTCCCCTCTCCCTCATTTACAGGCTTGCTTAAATTGCCCATACCTGTATTAAGTATTAGGGCTTAGTTAGCCCTGTCCTTAGCCTTTCTCCCAAGTGTGGAATGTGGAGTGACTTTATTCCCTATTCAGCCTTAGATCTCATCCCACTTTAGTCATCTGGCTGACTGGCTGACATTTTGTAGGGTTTTTGGACAACTATACTTTGCCTCTAGCTGGAGCTGTTCCTATGACTTTAGCATCTTTTCAGTTGCTGACTGAGTGTGGAACTGTGCTACAGCTCTAGCTGCCTGATATATATGTTAGTTAGTGTGGCTCTTGTGCTTCACAATAGTTCCTACCCCTCTTGACAGCAGGCCCTCTGAAAAAACTCCCATCTCATCATGCCTCCAGTTCACTCTCTGGATATTGGCTTTGGTCCTGCATGCTTACCAAGCTGGCTTTGTTCTGGGAATCATTTGATTTGCTCAGCTGTGTTCCCCATCTCCTATGCACTGAGCTGGAGCATAGGCAGAATCTGGCCAATTTGGCTGTCTCCTTTTCCAAGAGAGGGAAAGAAAAGGGGAAAGAAGTACTCTCACAGATTACAATGAGGCTGTCTTCCACATATTGAAAATTTAAGTTAATCAACATGTAAGATACCGTTTTTTAAATGATGTAGGTTGAATCTTTAAAATATCAGAGATCAACAGAAAAATTATAAATGTCATAGAAGCAACCACATTTTGCTGTTTCAAGAACTAACTATCCTTTGAAATATACAATATGAGTTTTTGTATTTTTACTTTTGAAAGCCTGAGTGATGGGAAGCAATGGGAGAAGATTGAGGTTCTAATTTTCCTCTGTACTTTTAAGTAATTTAGTTTTCATGTATGTTGGAAACCATTGTTTCATTTCCCGATGAAAACTTGAAAATACAGTTCAGGTTGGTTATTGGATTCAAAAGTAAATAATGCTTGATGAAAATAAAATCAATATTTTATTTAGCTATTTCACGAATGTGTGTTTTTTAATATTAAGGGATAAAAATGTATATTTAAAGTATTTTCCTGCAATATCTGAAAATGATGCAACTTTTCATTTGTTTTTCTTTTGAAGGCTGCAAAACTTCCAATGTCAATAATAATAGTGGGTGTTGGACCTGCGGAATTTGATGGTGAGGACCTCACTTAATATAGTTCCTGTTATCTAAAGAGAAGTCTTACACAAATCAGTGGAACAAATTCTTCTTGTTTAATAGTTTGTTAGATCTTTCATACAATAAATTATTTGACAAAGTGATTAGTTAGTGGACCAGAAAAAATGCTGTGAACATAATACTTTTGTACTACACTGAGGCATTTGACAAAGTAGACCACAACCTATTACTTGGTAAGATAGAAAAGTGTAGATTAGATATCATCACCATCAGACGGCTTCACAACAGACTTAGCAACTGCACCCAATCTGTATTGCTTAATGGAACTACATCTACCTGGAAACAAGTATGCAATGGGATATCCCAAGTTTCTGTCTTAGGCCCAGTACTCTTTAGCATCTTCATAAATGATTTAGATGCCAACATGGTTGCTGGTCCAGTGGAGGTAACAGGGGCAGGTCCTTGCCCTGTTATCGGGGAACGGTTTGGTCTGCTGCTCCTGAGGAAGTGAACAGAAAACTAAAGAATATTAGCGCACACACCCCTGTATTTTAGATCCATGCCCTTCCTGGTTTGTGAAAGCTTCCCAGTACATGACATGCTGGTGGATCCTGGTGTGATTAATGATCCCCTGAAACAGCTCCAGAGGTTCCTGGATGAAATGGATTATTTAGACCAGGGCTGTCAAAGTCCCCGCCCGCAGGCAGGATACGTCACGTGCTGGCCACACCCATGCCCAGTTTAGCAAAGGGGGGAAAAAAGTCCCGATACATCATGTGATGCCTCCATGACATGAGGTGACACCCCTGATTTAAACCCTTATCAGTGAGGATTTAGGCCAGGATACAGGATGGAAATGGCATTGGTTGCGCTTTTTAATGATCTCTGGCAGGAGCAGGATGGAGGTAGTACATCCATCCTTGCTCTACTTGACTTCTTGGTAGCCTTTGATATCATTGACCATTGTATCCTTTCTGGAGTGATTTCAGAGGTTGGTAGTGGGAGCCTCTGTGCTGTCCTGGTTCACTTCCTTTCTCTGTGGTCACTCTCAGTTGGTGTTGATAGGAAGTGAGAGATCCAGCCCTCATCCACTGCTTTGCAGGGTGCCACAGAGTTCGGTTCTCTCTCCACTTCTGTTTAACATCTTCATAAAGCAGCTGAGTGAGATCATCTATCTCCTCAACATTTTTTTTTATAATGTGGCGATCAAAACTGGATGCAATATTCCAAGTGTGGCCTTACCAAGGCATTATAAAGTGGTACACCTCACATGATCTTGATGCCATCCTTCTGTTATTTATTATTATTTAGCCTATGGCATATACACTGGCTAGCAATATATATTAACATTTCACTTATATTAGTAAAACAACAAAATCAATGTTAAAAAGATATATCTTCAAATATCAGTGTCCAGGGCTAGGCCATCTAACCATTGAAGCACAGCATTGTTTATATTTAAAAAAATCAGATACTGAACTAGTATATGCCCTTAGCGTACAGCCCATCACAATGTGATCTACAGTTTGACATGCGACCCCACAGTCACTCTGAGGAGAGGATACTATGCCCCATTTGTAGACAAGAGTCCTGGCAGACACCATATGAGCCGTAAAGCATATTCAAGATTGCCCATGGTAGTTCAAAGCTTTGCACCTTTTTTGTGGAGTCATTTATATGTCTTCCTATGTCTGGCCGTTCATTTGTCTTTCTATTGGAAATTGATGTTAAAGTTGTTGGGCAGAGATTGTGTAAGGGCCAGTTGCCTGGATTTGAGTCTTCTGGCTGATAAATGAGGAAGGTTGACAATGCACGGGTAGGAGTGAATTGTTCCTAATTTTTCTGTATTCTCTCATTAGTGGATCTTGCCTTCCCTTTGTTAATGCAGCCTACATTTTCTGGCAATTTTTTTTTACATATGTATATTAAACTAAAAAGTTAGATCCATTTGCTTAAAAAATTAACTGAACAATTGTATTCCTTCTAACAAGTTTGAAAACTATGCCAGTCTGATATTTTATTTCAATATGTTGATAATAAACCAAGTAATAGTTGCTTGTCCATGCTACTTGCTGAGTTGCCTTTCCTTTATTCATATTTTTTTGAAGAAAACTAAATAATATCCTGTTTCTTAGTTTTTCAAATTTGACCTAAGATTTTAATGTGGTTAGTTAGTATTTGATTATAATAGATTAGCTTTACATATTAGCATTCTATATGAACCCATTTGTGATGTATATAAAAAGTCATGATTAAACTAAATTAAATTAAGCAAATGGTGAATAGAACCAGTATATCAAATGAGAATGTAATTTGTTGTTATAATGTCTTGTTCTTTAGCCTTATAATTTTGCAGGAAAGGTAGTTTTTTCAGTAATTCACACATCAAATGCTTACGGATGGTTCATTAAATACTGTAGTTTATGTCTATGGTGTAATTGCACTATATAGATTATTATATAAGAAAGCCACACATTTCATATCAGGTTGGCTGCGTTGATTAATTTCAGACAGTGAAATAATAGCAATGTTTTTTTTCTTTTAAGCCATGGAAGAATTGGATGGTGATGAAATAAGAGTTTCATCAAGAGGAGTTTATGCAGAAAGAGATATAGTACAGGTAAGACAAAAATATTAATGTATTGATTCATCTAAAAGATTTCTATAGCCACTACTTTAAGCAATATGATCATAGGTGGCTCACAAATGACAGTAAAAATAATAAAGACAGTAAAAAAAATGGGAAACTCCCAACTTCACCAACCACAGTACATCTTCACACATCCACAAAGTACTCTATTGGGCTCCATAATCAGATAAGTGAACATGATAAGTAGAGAAACAAGCCTGGGTTATGTTATGGTATCATGTGAAATCTGTGATCCATATTGTTTTGCTGCTGATAGTATTTGTGTGTTTGTATTTGATCAGATCTTTGGTGAGAAGTAAATTTTTCTAAATGGTCTTTTAAAGTACATTATGACTGTGGTTTTCATGATGGTTATTTTATTTCATGTGGCTTTTCCCTGCATTCATCTCAAAGTATTTTATTTCCTGCTTTAGACTTAATTCTGTATGACATCACAAAAGCAACACTTAAGCATTTTTCCCCTGTTTCATTTCAGTTTGTACCGTTTCGGGATTATATTGACAGAACTGGAAACAACATATTAAGTATGGCTCGACTTGCAAGAGATGTCTTAGCTGAGATCCCAGACCAGTTTCTTTCCTACATGAGGGTCAGAGGAATCAAGCCATCTCCGGCGCCACCTCCATACACGCCACCTATTCACGTGGTACAGACTCAGATATGAGCACTTTGAATAATATTGAATACTTTTCAAAATTAGACAGTGCTGCCAAGAAAGAATTCCAGTACAGTGATGCACTTTAAGAGCCAGCAAGCTCTTTGTCTGCAGTAAGTAGAATCTCTTAGTGGGCTTGGGAAAAGAAAAAAAAAAGTTAACTTCAATACCAAAATGTTCCAACTTGTTGCACGTGCAACTGAACAGCTTTTATTTACAAGAAGCAAAATGGTGAAGTTGTTTCTAAGTGTTACTGTTTCTAACAGAAAATGCCTGCTAATATTGGGGGGCGGGGGGAGGCACGATTGGAGAAAGCACAAGACCACGGGTTCTATTCAAAAGTCTTTGTCTTTCTGACCTAATACGTATATGTATATAATATGAATGCAAATCCTCTGTATCACTGTTTACATGTTACTACTTTTGAAATTTAACAACTTTTTATAGTTATTCTTAAACATCTGTCTTCTATCTTGCAATAGTAAAAATCCATAAGAGAAGCAATATCTCTTTGAATGATTGTCCAGACGAATTAGGTGCAAAGCTAAGAATAGAAAGTGGGGACAAATGCATTCATAGGTCTCAATAATGGAAACACCTCATTGAATAGCTCAGCAAAGTATCAACCTGATATATCTGAGAATAAGCTTCCAAGATGTGAATAGTGTAAGAAAATGTATTTTTGCAAGATACTCTAATCCTGAAATAACTTGTGTTTACATTTTTTTAAGATTGATTATGCTGGCATAATAAACGATAACAACAGTATCATGCACTTCTAAGAATTTTTGAGCCCTGTGTTTCCTCATGTAAGGTGTGAAATCTGTAAAGTATCTTGCATTGAATAACAATAGACCTTTGGCGTTATGTTGCTTTCTGAAGATAAATATTTTACTATGATTGATAGTTGCTATGAGGTTTGTCCTAGATTGGCTATTCAAAAGTGGGGCTGGCTCATTTTGAGTTGGGTAAGACACAGTCATATTGTCATGGAGGGCACAAAAAGTCGTGAATCTTATTTAACTTGATTAAAACTGCACAATTGTATTGTTTTGTGCACAACTTTGTGTATAGAAGTGTTTTATGATATGCCTGTTCTTATCTCAATTATCCAGTGTTTTTGCATGTACAGTTTTTACAAGAAATTCACATTTTTCTGGGTATTTGTGTCAAAATTTTACAGTAGAACAAATGGCCTTAAATCTCACAGATATCTTGGAAATGATTGTGAATTGCCTTTTACTTTTCTGTCAAAAATGTGTAATTGCCTTGTAATGTGTAGCGCTCTTTTTTGACACATAACCTGTTTGGTACTTCTTTAATATTATACATGTTACACTGAATTATATGAAATTAAGGTGCGTTTTTAAAGCATGAAAGGGATTTCTTCTGGAAAAGCAAATACATATAGCATCAATAGTATATAATCCTATGTAATACAAAATCTTACATTTTAAAATATGTTAAAGGTCCTTAAATCTTATCTTATTGGAAAATGCTTCTCTGAATAGTATGAGGAATAAACAACTTATTCAGAATACCTACATAATACTATAAATAATAACTTCTACTTCAAATATTGAAATTGCCAACCTAGGTACAATTTGATACTATTTAGACAAGTATATTCAGAATTTTGAAACACTTCATAACTTCTTTGATTAAACCAGACAGTAAAAAGTATTTTTTTTTTAAAAGAAAGTTGCCAAACACTTAAGTACTAAATATTTTTCTTATTTATATTTGCCCAATAACAACTAATGCAGTAATGTTTCCTTATTGCTTATTCTTAAGAAATTTCCCAAAACAGTTTCTTTAGATTCCATTTTTTTCTGTTTTACAGTTGTGTTACTATTGAAATAAAAAAGGCAATTTCTGAATGTGTCCATTAGAATTTTTTCTCTGGTGAGCTGAATGTTAATGTAAACTAAAAGCTGCAAAAATTCCCATTTATTCCTTAACACTTTGAATAAATAATTATTTCATAATTGATTTCATAAAAGCTTTCTTGCTCCAAGCTGCATCTAATTTAATGTGAAATCTTGTATCCAATTAATCTAAAACAGCGTTTTTCAAACTTGGCAACTTTAAGACATCACTAATTTCCAGATTGCAGTTTGAAAAGCACTAATCTAAAATGTTGCTCATTTTTATCACTTCTTGACCAAATTTAGAATTACCATAAAAGCCTTCTCTGGTCAATAGATTATAAGAGATACAGAAAGTAAAATGAAATACTTTTTAATGCCCTTATTTAGAAGATTCTTAGTGGTAAATATATATGACCCAAACAGAAAATCATACTCTAGAATTTGGAATGGAAGATATGACAAGCTAAGTTATAGGGAGGGGAACAAAACAGCATATTTTTGGTTAGTTCCATAAGCAGTTATAACAGATAGCAATTATCAAAAAGACTTAACTATATATTGTACAGTTAAGTTTAAGAGATCCAAATGATTGTATTAAGCTCGAGTAAGATTTTTCAACATAGCTTCTCAACACAGCTTCTCAAAACTGCTAGGGGTAGTGACCTGAAGATGATCTGCGATTTGAAGATGCAAACCATCCCAGGCTTTAAAAAAAGTTTTTTTTTTTCAATATGTAAAAAAGAAGAAAATTAAGGAATCAATCAGTCCATTAATGGGAGGAGATAGCCAGGAAGTGACAGGCCGCAAGGAGAAAGCAGAGCTGCTTAATTCGTTTTTTGCATCTGTCTTCACACAAAAGGAGAAAAAATAGCCCAACTTACCACAAACAGAATTGTAAACAAACAGACGGGCTAGGAGTGTAAATTAAAATAGACAACAAAATGGTAAGAGAACATTTGTGTAGTCTAGATGAGTTCAATTCACCAGGACCAGATGGATTACATCTATTACTAATTCTGCTGCTGTGGACCTCAAGTAATGATTGTAAGGAATCCTGCCCATTAGGATTGGAGGTTGGGACAAACAAATGAACTACCTCAATTAACAAATGGCCCTCCCTGCTGTCTCCAGTGCATTTATTAAACAAATATACAGGTTGTTAAGTAGAGCATGGGGTGCCTCAGGGCAGAATGGGACAATCGGTTTTGCCCACTTCACCCCAGCCCCCACCCCACCCCAGTTGACCCACCGTGGGTGTTCATCTCTGACTGCCCCTCTGCCACCATTATTCCCCCACTGGCCTTCCCCCACTGCCTAGTTGTGCTGTGGGACAAATCTCCACGGCTGATTTCCTGTGCAAGCAAATTAGCTGTTCCTGAGATGCGCCAGCCTGCCCAGCTGTCTCGCCTTATTGGGGTGTCAGAGCAGGAGTGGAAGCGAACCGGGAGAGGAGGTGGTGCAGGGGGGAACGGCAGGCGGGGCCTGGGCACTTGTGGGGAAGTAGTAGGATCAGGACCTTTGTGGATGTGCAGGGGGAGGCAGCAGCAGATAGCTGCCGGAAAGGGAGTTCTCATCTGCGTTCTCGGAGTTGCTTATGCACAGTTCCCACAGGGATGATGGGGGAGGGGAGGCGGAGGGACGCCACAGATGGCAGGAGGGAGGAGACATGCACCCTTTCCCCTGCCTTGCGTTCTTCCTCTTCCTCACCTCTACTGCCACACTGGGACATCTTTCAATGTTTCGGGGTACCTGTGTTGTTTAGGCTACCGCTGCGGTGCCCATAGAGCCTCCTGCTCTCATCGATCCCCTTGCCTTCGGTAGGTATTTCCAACCCTCTCTCTCCAAGGTCATCCAGGGAGGTGCGTGCTCAGTCACCTCGGCCCTCCGCTTTTCTTGCTCATGTGAAGAAAAATGGAATTCAAAGGAAACTGGCTTAGATTTCCAGAGAGACTCTACACCTGGTAACAAGGACAAGTCACACTCAGATCTTTGCTAACTACATCTAGCGATTTACTGTGCTTAATGCCATGACAGCTGACAACTATCTGATGAGAAATTCCCCAGCCAGACAAAATGTTCAGGAGTTCAGAGAACTGAGTCACTTTTCTAGTCTATGATAGAAAAATAATAGTGCATTTCTTCCTTTCTTTTTTTAAAAAAAGGTTTATTTTAAGAACAAGATAAGAAACATCTTCAGGATCCTAAAAACAGAAAGTCTCTCACTGACAATTATTTGAGAGAAGACTTGATGACTTATACAGGATGTAGATTAATATTAAACATTGGCATATTCCTCCAAAAGAAAGGATCAGCTATCTCCCTTCACAAATTCCATGAATGCTTGAGCAAAATTGATCTTTATTGCAGCCCTGAGTGTTTTCGTGAGATAAAACTTCCCAAAGATATAAAAAAAATTCTGTTGCAACAGTTATGCCACAATAAATTGGAATGGTAAATTGTGAGTTAAGTACATGGCTTTGGGCCATCTGAATGGATATTACTCGATTCACATACCTTGAATCAGGATGACGCCTCTAAGAGTCTATGGGTAATGCTGATCTGCCATTTAGAAAACTGCTGTCAACACATAATGGTTCTTGGCCCTAAGGATAAATGCCAACAGTTTGAAGTCAAGGAAATGTTTTATGGAAACCAGATGTTCCAGTTAACATTTGAGAAGGAGGAAAGGTAAGTCGGCAGTGATGCAAAGTGAGCATGGCTATTTCTCACACATGGAAGGGCTCAGTTTTCCTATGCTTTGAGGAAGAGAAATTCTTTTATAGGACTTAAGCTGCAGGGTTCACGTACTTTCCATCTCAAACTAGCAGCAAACACTACCACTTTGGTGCAAAGTGCTTATAGGGAAGTGCTTAGGCTCTTCCAACAACCCTAGAGGTTCAAATTGTCCACTCTGATTGTGGTGTGAAATTGGCAGTTCTCTAGATCTTTCTCTTGATACATCTCGCATAGCATTATACTGCCTTCATTACCTAGGGCAGTGGTAGGGAACCTTGGCTCTTTTAGCACTTATGGACTTCAACTCCCAGAATTCCTGAATGAGCTATAAAAAGTTCCCTATCCCTGGCCTACTGGTTTTTCAGTTGTGAGGGAAATCAATTTTTGATTTGAATGGGATTGTTTAATATACAAATGTCCTAATTTTTGACTTGAATGATCAATATTCTTTATATGTCCTGTATTTGTATATTAAACAGTCCCATTCAAGTCAAAAATTGATTTCCCTCACAACTGAAAAACCACTAGGCCAGGGATGGGGAAACTTTTATGGCTCACTCAGGAATTCTGGGAGTTGAAGTCCATCAGTGATAAAAGAGCCAAGGTTCCCTACCGCTGACCTAGGGTAAGTGTCACATATGAGAATTGCTACCACAAAGGTTTGATATTTTTTTTAAACAAGTATCTTCAGAAGTCAGTTGGTGGTGATTAGCCATAATGACCATTGTATGCTTAAGTGTCTTGGAGGTTTCTGGATGATTCTGGTGACAAGCAAAACGTAAATTTATGCTGTAAATTGGATTCAGCAATGTTCTTCCGGAGATTAAACTTTTTCTGCTTCCCTAGGTTTTGGTATGTTGATACTAAGTTTTCTTTGGTTGAGGATTCTAGGAAATGTAATCTAATACATCCGAAGTGTATCAGATGAAAATAAAAGATTATTCTACCGTGGTTAAGAAGTTGAACTTTGAGGAGACTCAAATTTAAGTCTCCACTTGACTAGCGAGTCTAGGAACAATTAAGAGCCGTTCATTTTCAGCTCATCTTACTGTTCTGACCTGGCCTTCACAGAAGCAAAAAACAGACTCCCTGCACAGAAAAACCCCTCTTCATTTACACATTGGGAATTAACTGCATTCACCAACAGAAAGTCCAGGCAAGAGTCCTGCAAGAAGTTAACTGAAACAATAGTCCTTCTCCGCTCATTATAGTAAATGTAAGGTTGTGAACTCCCAGCCGGGAGGCTGCAAATTAAGTCAGTTCAAAAAGAGAAATAGACAACCCTCAGTTCTGGCAAAGCAGTCTTTGTCCCACGAAACACACACAGAGCAAACTTTCTAGAAATGCGAATGGTTGTCTGTGACAACCAAACCATTCCCCTTTCCTCCTATTTATTTCCCAGCTAGGGAGGCGCCAGTCCAGCGTTTGTTTGGCTTCCCGAGCCGGTTCATTGTCTTCCGTTGTTCATCTATCTGCTCTGCGCATATGCGCATCTGAAATAGGCCCCAGCTGTTCCTCCTCCTCACTCATCCCTGACTCCAAAGGCAGCTGCCTCTCTGGCTGGGAAATGCCGGACAGCCCTGGCTCTACCTCTGTGTCCGATGCTGATCATCCATCAAAGCCTTCCCCAGGCTCAAATTCTTCCCCAATCTCCTCATCGTCTGAGTCTGCTGGCAGCTCTGCTGGCAATTGGCGGACCATAACACTTACCTCCAAGAGAATGAAATAAGGGAAGACACCCCCAGCCTCCCTGGTGAATTGCCTTCAGTGTTGAGAATATAAATGCTAAAACTAAATAAATAAATAGTGCTGACATTTGAGAAGGATCCTTTTTCCTGTTTTCCTTTGGCATTTGAAGACATCAGGTAATAAGTACATTTTTCCCTCATAGCTTTTAGAAGATCACTGAAGAGAGTTCAATTTCACCAAGTCTGCAACCCAAGTTTTGTTATTTGCATTCAACGTGGGGATAAGTTGATGTGTTATCATTGTTTAAAATTGGTTTATATGTTGTAACCTCCCCAGGGTCTTTTCCTTCTGGGAACTATGAAAACTGAAATCAATCAATCAATAAATAGACTGTGTATTTATTCAAGAGGAAACGTACAAATGTGACTATATTAAGACTTTGCTCAGGGTTGAAATGTTGATACCTTCCAAGCTCGGGAAGGGAAAGGGACAATTCCATGGAATGGTAGAAGCCCCAAATGGCTGGTGCTAAAGAATCAAGACTATAGAAGAACTGACCCAATGTTTGAAAAAGCTGGCCTTTGTGGGCATCTTTGCTAGCACTGAAGCTAGTTATAAGGAGAAGGAAGAAGAATAGGTGCTCTTCCGGGGGGAAAAAAAAACCTTTTTCCTTGAATGCCAATTCAATTCTAATGCCTGCATAGAAAGCAAATTAAAAAGATGGAACCCAATCTCCATTAAATAATGTCTTCAAGCAATGATCTCTGGAATATGGGAAATGAATCAATGTACTGCTGAGAGGAGATTCCATGTGTAGGACATAGAACCACAGAGTTAGAAGAAGCAGAGGGTTACTAAATTTGTGTTTCTCAACCTTGGCAACTTTTAAATTGTGTGGACTTCAGTTCTCCGAATTCCCCAGCCAACATGCTGCATTTAGCAAAATGGAACTCTTCATGTCACCAAGTAAGTGGTTCTACTTTCCATTAGAAAGGATTTTCTCCCCTGAATAAGTCAAAATTTGCCTTCCTATAACTTAAATTCTGTGCCCTGAATGCTTTCTTGAGGTTTGGTGTGCTGTTTATTACACTTTGTATAACTTCTATAAGAAAAAAAGGGTTTCACTATTAAATTCCAGTAAGTGAGAAAGTTAAGCTGAACTTTACATATGACCTTCCTTTCTCCTTCCCTCTCTTCCACATTTGAAGTTCCATGACATTGTAGATACAAAGTTGCTGTAATAATAGAACAGTTTGAAATAATTGGGAAGCATTTGACATGTTCTGCATGGGATTTTAACAGCAAAATTGGTGAAATTCTAATGCCATTCCTAAAGCCTGTTCTTTTGATGATGATTCTTTTTGCACCATTCTTCAGGTGTCTATAATGGTTTCTAAATTCAAAGACAGTTCAGTTTTCAAGTTTATACAGGTGTTTTCTAGGAAAAGATTGCTTTCAGAAAGTATACACATCAACAGATTGATGGGTTTCGTTTCAAAGCTTGATGCATGAGTTTTGACATTGGCCACTAAATTATCAGATCAGAATAGGAAAAGAACTGTGTTAAATCTATGGAGCCAAAACCACCAGCAATTTGATACTACTTTTTTTTGCAGCTCACAATATACTAGTGGTTTCAACATAAGTGACGAGGATGTGTCTATTGGAAAGAAAGAAGAGAGTTACAATATTTAGCTAATGAGCTCTTATTTTTAGCCATTTTCGCTAATGTAGGAAGTAGCATTTTTCTCCTCCAGATTTCTAAGCAACTATTGCTCCATGTCACCATTTAGTGAAGTATTACAAATGTTCAGCTACTTTCTAGGTGCTTATGATCCCACCACACTGAAGTATGTTAGCATTTGATAAGTATGTACTTGGAGAATCTCAAGACTGTGCATGTCTTCCATTCTTTTCCCAGAACAACTTATAGCAATTTTCCAAACCTCAAAGATCAATAAACAGATTCGCTATGTCAGGCAGCCATTTTTAAATAACAGTCCTAAAGGTGGTGCCAAGGAGGGGTGAGGAACTTTTGCCTTCAGAGGTTTCTGAACTACGTCTCACTGCAATCCTAATCAGCACAAACAATAATGAGGGATGCTTGCAGTGGTCCTTCAAGTCTTCGAGGGAGATGGGTGGTTTAGAAATATGATATATAAATAAATGAACATCTGAAGAGATTCGAGCTTTCCATTCCAAGTGTAGACTCTGCACTTTCTTACAAGGTAAAATAGAGATAATAAATTAAATAGGGATAATAAAGAGACAGTCAAGCTATTCTCCAAAGCACCTGAGGGCAGGACAAGAAGCAATGGGTGAAACTAACTAAGGAGAGAAGCAACTTAGAACTAAGAAATTTCTTGACAGAACAATTAATCAGTGGAACAACTTGCCTCCAAAAGTTCTGAATGCTCCAACGTTGGACGTTTTTAAGAAGAGTTTGGATAACCACTTGTCTGAAGTGGTGTAGGATGTCCTATCTAGGCAGGTAGTTGGACTAGAAGACCTCCAAGGTCCTTTCCAATTCTGTTATTCTACTCTACTCTACTCTACTCTACTACTCTACTCTACTCTACTCTACTCTACTCTACTCACTCTATTCTATTCTAAATACATTGGAGGCAATGCTTTTTCACTTTCTTCATTTCATACCCGACCACAGATTTTCAGTTATCTTTAAAGGCTCCTGCCATTGCCGCACCAAAATTTATTCAAAAGAAGGTGATGGCCTTAAATGATTGTATAGAGTATTTACTGGGTGCGTGGAAAATATTTCAACCTCCAAACCGTCTGGTTCATAATGATAGTTTTGCCTTCGAAATCAAAACACACAAATGCAAAAGTCAAGCATTTTCCATCAAGTTCATATGATTTCCCCCACTGCTGCTTTCTTTGAATAAGAAGTAGCCATTTTGAATGTGGAGGAAAAGGATCAAGCAAGGTGAGTCATACTACATATGAACTTCCTCCTCCACAACCTCTCATTGAAGACTGAAAAAGGAAATGTTCCTTCTTGCCATTTCTTTTGCTGCGCTGCACTCTTATTATAGTGACACAGTTGCTGCCTTCCATCACTGTGATCTGGGCACCCCCTGCTGCTCTGGAGGTTGGGTCAGCCTCAAAGGCCTTTAGTCATCCTTCTGAAAAAGAAATCTAGCAGATCTGTATGTCATGGACTCTCTGTGTGGGCTGTGAATGCCAAACAAAGGCACTGGTACTGTATTTTCTTTTGGTCTTGGCATTCTCCTTCTCCCCCCACCGTGCTCAAATCATTATATAAAGAACCTATTCATCCTGTGGACAATTTCTTCTAAGAAATACACACACACACACACACACACACACACACAAATTGACTCCTTTCCTCTATTCTACCTGCACACATGAATGCATAAACACATTTCACTCTTGAAAAAAAATATTTAGCGCAACTGACAGTATGATGGACAAGCTGCTGTTGAAATCTATAGTATAGAATGCATACCATGGTATTGTCCCCGTTGTTTCCACCTGGTGCAGAAGAGAACAACTAGGTGAAATGGAGGCCTATATGGTTTAGCCCAGGTTTACCTCTACCGCTCTTCAGAAAACCCCACCAGCCAATCAAGATGACTTGGTTTCTTGCTGTTTTACTCATAACTCAACCAACCCTGAAGAACCAACATGCCAACAACATGGATATTCTGCCTGTCCTGTACTGTACAAATACTGTACAAAGGCAGATACTGCACAAAGCATCCGTACAGTCTCTTTTATTGGTTCATCAGGCATCCTTATCAACTCCCAGTTATGATGAGGTTCTTCTTAATGTCCAATCCTTTACATATATATCTTTATGGGTAAAAAGATGGTTATCTCTTTCATCCCATTTCGTAAAGGCAGCTGCTACCACGAGGCTGTGTGTTCAGGCAAGAGTGAAGAAACCTCCTTATGTTTTTATGTTTTGTTTGTATGTTTGTTGTGAAAAATAAAAACTTTATAAAAAAAAGAGTGAAGAAACCTCCCCCGACCCACCAAGGATCAATTCAGTGACTAATCAGGGTTACAGATGTGGCCACATGACATGAACTACATTTCCCAGGATACCTTAACTACATTTACCATGATGCATTCCCTTAAGGAATTGCTCTCAATTCCTAACTAACTATCCCAAATCCCATTAACCCTAAACTGTCTGGACAGCACAATGGAAAATAGTCCAGCTGCAGCAGAATGCCCTGTACTGTTTGTTCCCCAATTAAGTGTTTTTTTCAGCTGTGGCTCTTGCTCAAAACTCACCCAGAAAATTTGCAAAGTGCATTGCGTGCATGATTTGACCAAAGGTCCATTTCATTCAAAAGTCTGTTTCCAACCGTGGCTAAGAAGACAAATTGGGAATTCACAGCAAGAAGACAAGCAATGCCACTGGCTACCATTAAGCAGAATAAGTCAATTGCCTCAAGCAGCTAATTCTGACATTAGGAAATAACTACAAATGTTTGGTTGCAAATTCTTTTTATTGTTATTATAAATAACAATTGTTATTTTTGCACAGAGACTCGGGAAGCAGACACCTGGTCTACTACCTTAGGCACACATTTAGGTTGTTCCTATTCCCATAATCTGCTTCTTTGGAGATTTTGCCACACATTGAATATTTTGCTGTAGTAATGAAAAACTAGTTCCTGTGTGCTTAATATAAATGTGATGCCATTCAGGTTAATCAGGAGCGTAACTTCTTATAGAAGCCCTTTTCGTGCCATTGGTGATTATGACAATTCTGATCAGTGAGTGAGATGTGGCATAGTGTCAAATTTCAAATACCTTGGTGTAAAAGAATGCACAACTTCCACCAATCCATAGGAAAACAATGAGATAGTGACCAAACTATTGGACTGACACTAGGAAGACCCAGTTTAGGCTTACTGTCAGTTACAGAAGTTCATTAGGGCCAGGCATAGTCTCACTCCCACTGAGCTGTTGAGAAAAGCATATAATGCCTTACCAAAATAAGCATAGTTTAAGAGATACTTGAGATCCATATAATGCCTCTGGAAATGTTGCCATGTCTGGAACACAGCCATGCCAAGTAGTTGCCCTTCTGCTGATTTATAGCTTTTCTCCAAGGCATTTGTAATTATTAATGGAGAATCAGAACTTATGGTCTTTCAAGCACCCCCTATTATTCCTAATGTTGGGAATTATTATGAGGAAGAAGTAGGGCATAATCTGGAGGGCCATAGATCTTCCACACTCCACTGCACACATATCAATAGGAAATCCTCTTCCAGGTTTTGGCTTTCCTCAATGGAAAGTATGTGAGCCCTCAAGTCAATGTTAACTCCTAGTCGCTGCAGGGTTTTTTTGGTAGTTTTAGAAGTGGTTTGCCATTGCCTTTTTCTAGGACTGAGAGAGCACAACTGGCCCAATGGCTTTGTAGTCTAATTAGGACTAGAATTAATGGTCTCCTAATTTCTAATCTAATGCCTTGACTGAACTGGCTCTCTCTTCATTGATTAATACAGGGGTCTTCAAACTTGACAGCTTTAAGACTTGTGGACTTCAATTCCCAGAATTCCTCCTCCAGTCATGTTAGCTCAGGAATTCTGGGAGTTGAAGGCCATAAGTCTTAAACTTGCCAAGTTTGAAGACCCTTGGATTAATAGATGAATAGGCATGTTAATTTAATTTAGGGTTAATTTAAGACAACAGAATCGGTTCCTTACGGTTTCCCTCTTTTTGACAAAAGAGGAAAATAGTAAGGATTTGATTCTTTTGTCTTGAATTAACCTAAATTAATGAACAAAATGATTTGATGAACAAAAATGATGAAGAAAAATAAACCCACTGCCCCTCCCTTAATTAAATGCAATTTCAAAATGACACAAATCAAATCTTCTTCCATTTGAACCTCTGATTTTAAATTTTAAAACAGATTGGTCAAATAATCATGATTAACAAGTAAGTGGTAATTAAATATTATCCTTTAATGAAAATTCTGTACGAAGGAGGTATTAATTTATCCAGAATTCTCCACGGAATAGCAGGTCACAGTGGCAATCCACCTCTATATTCACTCCAGGAAAAAAAAAATCAAATTGCCAGAAACTGAACTCAACTCGGAGAAGATGTTAATTTTTGAAAATTGTTCCTTTGGGGTTTTTTTTCTCTTATATTTATTTACTACGTCTACCTTGTTTCCTATTGTAAACCATCATAAGTGACACAGAGGTTAACATGATGAAAATGAAGCTGTTTCCATGAGGAAAAAGGTCAATTGCCTAGACAAGAGGGGGGAAATCTAATGTACTCCAGACGTATAAAAATCATGGCTCAATTATAGTTCCATTCAGGTTCAAAGAATGATAATGGATAAAGAAGTGGCTAATTCAAATGGAAGACCAAAGTTCAGGTCACTAAGTAACAGAAGAAAGCAAAGGGTTCTTCTTCTGCTTGATTTTACAGACTTAACCTTTTCAAAGCTTTTGTAGATTAAAAAGCTAGCAGACTGGTGGCTCGGCGGTTGGATCTGGCCTAGTGTTGTTTTGGGCCACCTTTTAAGTCATGGTTTTATTTTTTCAATTTTTAAAAATTTATTATAATTTCATTATTGCTTTTCAACATCATTTCCTTGTGATTTATAAACCAGAAATGGCAAGGTTGTCATATCTTTTGTTTATTAGTTAACATGGGGTTTATGATCAGTACTGTAGCAAAATGGAGTCAGGGGCAAAAGTTTTGATATGCAAAGACAGAAGAACAAAGGAGAACTTTTCAAAGGCTGACTCCCACCTCCTCTCCCCAACCCCATCTTTAAAAAAAAAAAATCCAGGTGGTGAAAAAAAATTGTGAAGATGGTTGTGCTTGGGAGATTTCAATCTGTCTCACATGATCTCAACCAACAAATCTAAAATTCATGATCTTCATGAAGGAAAGCTCCTAAATCAGGGATGTCAAACTCAAGGCCGCGAGCCAAATCTGGCCCACGAGGTGCTTAGATCTGGCCCATGGGGGCCATCCTGGAAACAGCAAAGGATTGGCCTGCAGTGCCTCTGCCAGCAAAAATGGAGATCTGGTTCACGTGGCCTCCCAGGGCTCCGTTTTCAGCCACAGTGGCTTCCTACTGCCCTCTGTCAATGAAAATGGGGCTTAGGGGAGGATGCTGACCTCCCAAGCTCCGTTTTTGCTGGCAGAGGGCAACAGGAGGCTGTTGTGGCCAAAAATGGAGTCTGGGAGTGCATGCACCCCCCCCCAGCTCCATTTTCACTTGCCTGAGGGCAGCAGGAGGTTGTTGTAGCCATAAATGGAGTGTGAGCCTGTTTTCGCTAGCAGAGCGCTTGGACCACCACAGATGCCCCCAACATGGGTGATGTTAAGCTGGTTACATCCCCCCCAGCCACACACACCCCCAGGTCAAATGCAACCCTGATGCAGCCCTCAATGAAATCAAGTTTGACAGCCCTGCCCTAAATTATTAAATGTGGGGCCCACAGATGTCACCCAACCTTTTCTTTTCTAGGCCCCTTTGAAACTACATATAATTGGAACTGGGGAATATCATCCGAAGTGTTTCAAAGAGCTCAAAAGGAAGTTACTATCGGTGAACATAAAAATATAATTGTCTTTGTAAGATCGGCTTCTATACTATAAGATGGGTAAATGGCTGAAAAAATATTTTATTCTTCGCAGAGACGGAATGATTAAGCCCTAAAAACTTGTGTCTTTTCAGCATGGTAAGATGGGATATTGCTTTGTTCTGTAAAGGAGTGAGAAGGCAGAAGCTGAATCTACACTGGCATCAGAGGCAGGGGTGGATTTCTACCGGTTCTGTCCACCTCTGTAGAACCGGTAGCTCTGAAGAGCAGCAGACATAGAGCCGGCTCTATGTCTGCTGATGTTTTTGCCCACCCGCCTACCCGGGCTATTACCTGATCTTTATTTCCTGATTTTTCAACTTCAGCTGCCAAACGAGGCACAGCTACAGTTAAAAAAGCAGGAAAAGAGGTTTCAAAGGCTACGTCTCTGCACACAGTATGCTGATGACGAGTTACAGGCGCGTGGCTCACAGTGTGCAGGGAAGCTCGTAAATCCCAAACCGGTAGTTAACCCTGTCGTATCCCACCCCTGATCAGAGGTGGTATTCAGCAGGTTCTGACCAGTTCTGGAAAACCAATATTTGCCAGTTCTTTGAACTACTCAAAATTTCCACTACCAGTTCTCCAGAACTGGTCAGAACCTGCTGAATACCAGCTCTATTTCTCATGATATCGATATTGATGTTGGCAGTCCTGGTTGTGGAGCCTCTAGAAGGGAGAAGACAGATTCCCCAAACTAACCAGCATAAAAACCAAGGAAGAGTAGAAGAAAATTCTGCAGTAGATACAAGTTTCTTGTTGCCATTTAGTACAATTTAAGAAGAAGGAAAAAAGATTAATTCTTCCTGCAATCTAAATGATCCAGTTTGACCAAATGCCAAGGTTGCTTCTCAAATGCATCATTCATTGCAAACAATAGATTTATGTTCTTTCACAGAGAACGAGAAAATTCTCAAGACAAATAAATGGTCTCTGTGTCTGTCAAATAGAGAAATGTTGGCAGTTAAGCATTTCTTTAATAACAACATCAACATCGGTCCTAGAGGAAAGTATTTTAGTCTCCTAGAGGTCATGAGTTTTCATGATGTCTAGAAAGTTAAGACAACCAGAAAGACATAGAAATGATTACTATTATATAGATACTAAATCTCTGATTCCTGTAACTTTTAACTGGATGAAACAGTGCACTAGAGGGTGAAATGTTTTGAAAAAAAAGTACCTCAAATGGACCAGCTTACAGAATGTGTCCAAAATCCAGAAACCATGATTCATGTGGAATTGAAATTTGGAAAATTCGGTAGAACACTTTATGATATAAATATAAAACAGTTTATGACATATGTCATAAAAACCTTTTTTGTGCTGATTTTTGTTCTGTACAATTCATTGTAGACTAAACAGTTTGTGACATATTGCAAAATGTTGGAAAATTAGCATTTCCTGTGCTAATTGTGCTAACCAATTCAAGGCAGATATTCTACTTCTCTGAATGTATCTCAACTTTTTAAGTGAAGGCAGCACATTAGAAGTTCTATCATTGCTATTTGGTGGTGCAGTGGTTAGAATGAAGTATTGCAGGCTAACTTTGCCCACTGCCCTGAGTTCGATCCTGACCAGCTCAGTGTTGACTCAGCTTTTTATCCTTCCAAAGTTGGTAAAATGAGGACTCAGATCATTGTGGGGGGCAATATGCTGACTCTGTTAACTGCTCATAGAGTGCTGTGAAGCATTATGGAGCAGTATATAACACTAAATGCTATTGCTATTGCTATTGAGGAATCTGGTAAGGAAATATCTCTGAAACAATGACTCAGTGGCTCATGGATTCTTTAGTTCCTTTTTGTCACAGTGTAAACTCAATCGCGTCACATGATGTATCATGATGTATCGCAACCTTTTTTTGCCTTTGAGGAAACAGAGTGTGCGTGGCCTGCACATCTGGCCCACAGGCCGCCATTTTGACAGCCCTGCTTCATGTCTTTCTTAAAGCAGAATAGAGAATTGCTTATATTTTATAAGGTCTTAAGAATCCCATTTTCCTCCTGACCATTGAATCAGAAACATTTATAATCCCATCCCATATGATTGTCTTATTTTTGGTTTTCCTTCAGTGGACATACTTTCAGCGTGTTTTGTTGCTTTAATTTTGCCATCCTGAGACGTTTTTGAAAGAGTAGTTATGCAAACTGATAAAATAAAATGAATGGCTGAGTAGATGGAAATGGATTTCAGTATGCAACTGCATTACAACATTGACAACTTGATAAAAAGGACAACCCCCATGGAATTATCTCTAAACGATGTACATATATATGACTAATCTACATCAATAAAATATATCCATACTAGAGAGGTATGACACGACCATTGAAAAACAAGGATGTAAAAACTTAAATATAGAACCAATGACTAAAGTGCTTAATTACTGTGGGTGTGATGGGTTGGGTAAGAACTAGCGTTATAATTTATTCTGGATTTATAATCATGCTTTAAAAAAGCATGTTCAGTTTGCATTTATGATCTGGTATACTACCAAATAATAAAAAGGCTGATGAATATTATTTTCTATGGCCAAAGGGTAATTATTTATTAAAAATAAGGGGGAATTAAATAGTTTGAATGTGATGGTTAGGGGGTATGTACTTTTCTTTTTTCTTTCTTCTTTGCATAAACATTATATTAAAAATGATTGCCATAAATATATTACAGCGAACTTTGAATTTTGAACACCCAACTAGAGCAGCAAGATATGAATTCCTTTTAATAAAAGGAGTTCAATCAAGACTTTTAAAAACGCAAGTAAAAACCACACCAACACTCAATTGCTTGGTCACTTTCAATAATCAGGTCAAAAGAGGCAAGGTTTTATTTCTATGATACTGAAAATATTTTTATTTATACACCTCCAAGGTGGGTCATTAAAATGCAATTGAAGTTTCACCTTTTTCAGTATGCAGCTTGGAGGTCTTCTAGTCCGGGGTGTCAAATTTGCGTCACCATGGCGGCATCACGTGACATATCAGGATTTTTTTTCTCCTTCGCTAAACGGGGTGGGGGCGGGGCCAACACATGATGTATCTGGCCTGCGGGCCATGAGTTTGACACCCCTGTTTTAGCCCAAACTCCTGATCAAGCAGGCGATTCTACAACATTCCAGACAAGTCTCTTCTTAAGAGCTTGCAGTGAAGGCCAGCTATTCCACTTCTGAAGGCCAGCTATTCCCAATGGTTAATTGTTCTCACTGTTAGGAAATTTCTCCTTAGTTCTAGGTTGCATCTCTCTTTGATTAGTTTTCATCCATTATTTCTTGCCTTGCCTTCTGGTGCTTTGGAAAATAAGTTGACCCCCTCTTCTTAGTGGTGGCCCCTCAAATACTGGAATACCGCTGTCATGTCCTTCTTTTCACTAGACTACACAAACCCAACTCCTACAACTGCTCTTCATATGTTTTAGCTTCCAGCCCTCTCACCATCTTTGCTGCTTTTTTTTCTGCACTCTTTCCAGAGTCTCAACCTCTTTTTTATAATATAGTGACCAAAACTGGATGCCGTATTCTAAGTGTGCTCTTGCTAAGGCTTTATAAAGCAGCACTAATACTTCACGTGGTCTTGATGTTCGTTGTCCCTCTGTTAATGCAGTTTAAGATTGTAATGGCTTTCTTGGCTGCTGCCACAGACTGCTGGCTTATTTTTAAGCGATTGTCCAGTAGGACTCCAAGACCCCTCTTTATTTTATTTTTATATTATTTGTTTGTCAATTGCTTACAAGGTAATAGGTATAAGTATATACATAGTTATGAATACATGAAATGGGTACATATAAAAAAAATAAATAGGACAGGGACGGTAGGCACGATTGGTGCGCTTATGCACGCCCCCTACAGGCCTCTTAGGAAAGGGGTGAGGTTACTACTGTTGAGCCAAGATTTACCTAATCTGAACCTGTACATTTAGTTTTTCTTACCTAAGTGTAGAATATTACTTTTTTTGTCTGTTTAATTTCATTTTGTTGGATAGGCCCAATGTTTGAGTCTGTTGAGGTCCTTCTGGATCTTGAGCCTATCTTCTGGGGTATTAGTTATTCCTGCCAACTTAGTGTCACCTGCAAATTTGATGAGTTCCCCTTCAGAGGTGGTATTCAGCAGTTCTGGAGAATCGGTAGCGGAAATTTTGAGTAGTTCGGAGAACCAGAAAATATCACCTCTGACTGGAGATTTTACAGTATCCTTTCCCTACCACACCCACCAAACCACGCCCATAGAACCGGTAGTAAAAAGTTTTGAATCCCACCACTGTTCCCCTTCTATTGCCTTATCTAGATTGTTTATGAAGATATTGAAGAATGCTAGGCCTAAAAGAGAACATTGGGGTATCCCTCTTCTTACTTCTCTCCATGTAGATAAAGTACCATTAAGGACTGCATGTTGAGTACAGTTTGTAGCCAATTAAAATTCATCTGCTGGACTTGCTGTCCATCCCACAATTTTTAGCTTACCAAGAAGTAATTGTGGTCTTCTTTGTCAAATGCCTTACTGACACCCCCCTTTTTTTAAAGATAGGAACCACGTCAACCCTTTTCCAGTCCTCTTGTAGTTTCCTGGTGCTTCAGAGTCTTTGAAAGATATGGTTCAATCAGTGATGGGGTTCAAAAATGTTTACTACCAGTTCTGTGAGCGTGGCTTGGTAGGCATGGCTTGTCGGTGTGGCAGGAGAAGGATACTGCAAAATCTCCATTCCCACCCCACTCCGGGGGAAGGTTACTGCAAAATCCCATTCCCTCCCCACCCCACTAACCTGCTTTCCAGCTCCCTTCTCCTGCGCAGGGCAACAAAAGAAGACCCAGCCAATCAGCTGGAACTCAATGGGAGGCAGAGAATAGATGGGGGCGGGGCCAGTCAGAGGTGGTATTTGCCGGTTCTCCAAACTACTCAAAATTTCCGCTACCGGTTCTCCAGAACTGGTCAGAACCTGCTGAATACCACCTCTGGGCTCAATGTTTTCAAGATCACATCTGCCATCTCCTTCACAACTCTGGGATGTAATCCTTAAGATCCCAGTGATTTGAATTCATCTAGCTATTCTCTTATCATTCTCTGGCTTATTTTAATGAGATTGTCATCATGAACAGGACAGAACAACAAACTATGATTATGCAAATATGGATCAATGCAAACGTGCAAACCCTATCAGAGAGTCGGCCCCAAATGACCCTTTCAAACCTCTCTTCAAAACCTTGACTTTAGATCAGTTCAGAGCGATGATACTGATTTCTTTTCAATTCACCTGACGGCTATGGACGTTGCATGAAACAAAGGTCTTTCTTTCAGGAACTCTCCTCAGTGGAATATTAAAAGAAGCGTCATTTGGATTAAATATTGGGATGAACACCACGGAGGAACAGAAACTCACACAAATGTGTGTGAAAGGGGAGATCGTTAAATTCCGTGGCAAAGGATGTTTTCCTCTCTACATGTTAACTTCAATGCAGCTATAGGGTTCTTCCCCTCCCCCCATCAGCTCTTCAAGAAGATACTAAGGCAGCTATTAGCCCCTCTCTTACACCAGTGGAATCACACAAGTTAATTGCAGGTCTGCTGCTCAAGATTTACATGAAAGTGCCGCCCCCAGACATGATCCGACTAAAATGCAGTCGCCGTGCGTGATTAAAAATAATATGGAAACTAGCGTGTGACTTTTAAAAAAATATTTTCCCCTTCTCCAGACTCCTCCAGCCTGGTGCCCTCCACTTCCTGACCAACTGAGCTTGTTGTGAATTACAGGAGTGAAGTCCCAAAGGTGCTTTTTCAGGAAGCAACTGGACTTACCTTGTTTTTTTTTTTTTTACTCTACAGACTTTAACTATTGGGATGAACATCCTTTGAATGGTGTAGGAATAGGGATGGATTTCCAGAGAGAGAGAGAAAATAAATCTGCAAGTGCTTCAATGACCCTCTAAAAGGATGCAAATGACCAGCTGTCTGCGAGAGAATATAAATCCTTCCATTCCCCATCATCCTGTCAGAGCTGAAGAAGCTTCTTGGATCAGAAGCGAAACGTCTTCAAAAGAAAAACAAGAAAGCCAGTGACCTCCTGAAAAAGCACCTTTGGAACAACCATGACCTGGATGACTGAGAATCTCTGCAGATAATCTGACCACTTGAAAAGCCAGGCATAAATGTAGCCATACCAGTCATTGATAAATTATTACTCATTGATTTCTCTGGCAATTTATAGGATGGAGTGAAGGCATCAGCTTGAGCAGGCTTTGAAATTGGGTTAACCCTACAAAGCAATTGTTAAAAGATATTCATCTGGCTAGCATCCTGTCAGTGTGTGAAAGAGTTGAGGGCTGTTTGGAAACTGAAACATGGAAACTGAAACAGTATTTGCTGTGTGAGGAAGAAGGAGATAGCAAGGAGCCTGGGCATGGCTTAGCTCAACTATTCTGTATTAAAGCTGGTTGCTGCTTTGAAACTAAAACTGAAACTCCTCTCCTCTGCTTGTGCTTTGCATTTGGAACAGATTTCTTTTCAGGTGGGGAGGGGCAGTAGAACTCCTTAGCATCAGAGCATGTTAATAATAATATATGAAATACTAATGCTCTGGTGATCATTTTGAAAAATCCTTTCTCAGTGAGCACCTAGAAGCCAAGAGGAACATATGTACCAAATTTCAAGTTTGTGGGCTTTACAGTTCTGGAGATTTTGTGATGATGCATGAGTGGCATTTCACTTTTATAATATATATTATAAAAGTGAAATGCCACTCATATATATATGCCACTATAAATGCCACTATATATATATATATATATATATATATATATATATACTTTGTATTACAACACCCTGTTAAGCCCCAATTAAGGGAGAAAGCATACTGCTTTCTTTTCTGTCTTTCGGCTCATCACCAGAGACCATACCGACAGAAAGCTATTTGTTCCGTTGCCTTTTGTTTACATGTGTGTAAGGTTTTTAAGCTGATAATTTTAAATAATAAATAAGGGAGACTAGTATAGATCTATTTCGAGCTAGTTAGCTCTCTTCAGC